>APFE030434486.1:0-39195 GCA_000404065.3 Pinus taeda | reverse complement strand
AATATACTAATATCATTAATAAATATTATTTATTTAAATTATTAGAATAAACATAATGGTAAATATTATTATTATATCCCTATTATCCTATTATATTAAAAGTAAGATTTAAAACTAGACCTTAATTAAAACTAAGGGAATTATTATTTTTATTTTATTATATATTTAATTAATTTATTTATTTAATAATGTTAATATTATTAATATTCATATTACTATTAAGATAAAAATAAAATATAACTACTATCATATTATTAAGATATGATAGTTAATAATATTATCATTAATCTTAACTTCTTCTTTTTTTTAACCAAAACGGATATTTTTATTAATGAGTGACCGAGGTCAACGCAGGATTACAAGTCTTGTTCTGTTCTCGGCGAATTCTACTGCTAAGAATAATCTCTGAGAGAGTCTATGAGGATTACAATTCCATAACAATTAGCTCGCCTCTGTTCTTTTTCCTGGACCTGTGATTTGATAGCGCCACCCCTATTTCTTTGCCAAAAGGAAGGAGTATCAAAGGCTCGGATTTGCAAATAATCAACTCTAGCTTGAAGAATGAGGACTCTAGCTGGATGAGAACTACCACTTCTCAACATTTCTTACGCCCTCAACATAATACGACCACACTTTCTTGCAGGCATAACATGGAAGCTAGCCTGATGTCTACTGAAAAGCTTGTTAATCAACTGTGCATTCCGTTGATGTTTTTCTGTCTCCCTTATATGATATCAATAGCTCTTTTTTGCTTGGAAGACGCCCCTTTAGTCTGTTATCAACTCCAGTGGATTAAGGTCATCTTCTTTATCGAATTGTAATCATGTTTGTGCTACAACCAATTACTGTCAGCCGGAATCATTTTCGTTACCTCTCACGGACTAGCCACTTCTTTAATACACAATCGCCAAACTGCATGATCCCAAGGTCCGGCATCCCATCGCTCGAGTGAAGATAGATTATCTGCAGTGTGGATTCATTCTGTGGAAACTGACCTCTGATATCAGGACCTGAAATAATAACCATGCCTCCCCTGAATTTAAGCAAGGAGGGAAAGACTGAGGGCTGGAAGAGAATAACATCGAGGAGCTGGAGACCTCCTTCTCATTACACTACTGAGGCAGAATTTCTCCGAACTCACGAATCTAATTAGGGGATGAAAACCAAGTTCGCCTCACCTGAGTTTATGCTTAACATGCCTTTTTCCAGGTTGCATCCGATATTTGCCAGAGAGTCAGCTTCTGAGTTCAATTCTCTGAGAATATGGAAGATTTGGACTGAAGGGAATTCCTTCAAGAGTCTGGACACTCTTAGAATCTGTTTGTTCAGAACAGGATCATTGAGCCTTTTGTTGCTCCTTAAGGCTTTGACCAGCAGTTCTGAATCCCCAAACACTGCTATCTCCTTGGATTCTTTTCCCCTGGCGAGTTGACAGGCTTTCAAGAGGCTAAGGGCTTCTGCCTGATTGTTTGTTTTTATTCCGAGGCCCCAGCTGAAACACTCTTTGCTTCCATTCGGAAAGTAAATGATCCCCCCCGCCCCAGATCTGCCTGGATTGCCTTTTGAGGCTCCGTCAAAAAATATAGTGCATTTACCTTGTAGTTTCCACCACTTCTGGAAGCCTTCAGCATTATCACGGATTTGCCAGTTTTCCTTGAGGGGAGGCCGAGAGACAGAAGGAGGACACATTAAGGGAGAGAAATCGCCCAGCCATGCCCTTTCTTCGTCTCTTAAGGTGTTGTCTTTTGCGCTGGACTGTCTCAGAGTCTCTATTAGGAGATTCTTGGCTTTTTCTGCTACCTTTTCGGCTGAAGTTTCTGTTTGGTTAAGTATAGTTTCATTCCGGGAGAGCCACACCTTCCAGCATACATATTTCGGGGCTGCAACCCACACCTTGGACCAGAGGGACTTGGCGGCAATGCGATGGGGATATCTAGCTTTCCATGTCAAGAACATTTTTGAGATTGAACAGTTCACTGGAGAACTAACGTTCAGACCAGCTAAGAAACATATCCAAGTCTTCTGGGCGAACTCACATTCGAGAAATAAATGAGCTGAGGTTTCCTGAGCTTTTTTACAGAGCACACATCTATGAGGGCCAGCGATGTTCCGTTTGCAAAGGTTCTCTCCAGTAAGGATTTTGTTATGAAACAAGGTCCAAAAGAAGAAGTTAATCTTCGGAATACTGAAGCTCTCCCATATCTGCTTCCATACTCCTTCCGGATGTACTGAATCTTTTTTGCCTTGCATTTGAAGATACCCTTGTTTAGCTGAGTAGACCCCTGTTTGTCCCCAACCCTAAGAGTCCTCTTCCTCCATATGGACGGGGGCAAAGTCTGCAATTTCATCTATGAGTAAGTTTAGCTGCTCGATAAATTGCTCAGGAATGATGGGCATTTTCCAACACTTCCACTTGCCGTCTTCATCCCATTCCACTATGTCCTCAATTTTTCTGATCCTTCTTGCTCTTAGCCATGTTCTTATTCCTGCAATTTCATTTTTCTCTAAGAGAGGGGGATGACCCATGATTCGGTCTTTCCACAACCGAGTCGTTTTGCCATTGCCGGGAACCTTGTACAAATGCATTCTAAAGAATTCCAGCCCTCTACAACATAATCTCCACGCCAAAGTACCTTTAGGAGCAGAGGCTGGGTTGAAGGTGGCAATCGATCTGTTCCTTAGATATTTGTGGATGAAAATTTGGCTAGTTGGATGCATAGGCTCAGAGATTATCTGCCACAGGATCTTGCAACCCATCGCTAAATTGGCTTGGAGAGGATCTCTGATTTGTAGACCGCCCTCCTTGATTGGGCGCTTCAACAGATCCCAATTGACAAGGTGAAAACGATTGTTGTTCCCCTTACCTCCGCTCCACAGAAAGTTCCGGATAATGCAAGAGATTTGGTCTACTATTTGCCTTGGAGCTAGTAGCAAAGACGCTTGAAAGGTGGGCAGCGCGGAGAGAACCGACCGAATGAGGGTGAGCTTTCCTCCAGAGGAGAGCCAGACTCCGCCCCATGCTACTATCTTCTTGTTGAACTTGGAGATTACCTCCTCCCACAGATTGTTCCGGTTGGATCCCATCGTCAACGGAAGACCCAGGTATTTAATTTTATCCCATTCAGCATATCCTTTGAAACCCAGTTCGCTGGCTATCCTATCAATGGTTTGCTGGTCGGAGTTCCATGCATAGACTGCGCTCTTCCTTTCACTGATAAGAGCACCAGTGGCATTGCAGAATTTTTGAAGAGTTGACTTGAAAGCTTTAGCCATTCTCAGGGAAGCGCCACCAAGTAAGAGAGCATCATCGGCAAATAGCGCGTGGTTGACTGCAGGGGTGTCTTGCACTATTCTGATTCCAGGGATGTACCCTCGTTGTTGCTCCTGAGATAATTTTCTGCTTAATGTATCCGCCATCAGAATATATAGAAAGGGGGACAAGGGGCAGCCTTGCCTCAATCCCCTGGTGGCAGAGAAAAATTCAGTTGGTCTCCCATTCACCAATGGAGCAATCCAAACATTGTTTATACAGGCTTTAATGATATTTATAAACTCATGGCAAAACCCGAAGGCTTCAAGGACCCTGAACAAAAAAGATCGGTTAACTCGATCAAAAGCATTACTCATATCTAATTTAATTATCATACCTTGTTCTTTCCGAGCATTGCTGGAATGGAGGGCCTCTTGGATTTGAATGACATTGTCAAGGATTTGTCTGCCTTTTACAAATCCTCCTTGAGCGGGGGAGATAAGATTTTGAAGGAGAGGCTTGATCCTGTTAGCCAGCAATTTGGCCACGATCTTGTATGATGAGTTGCACAGGGAGATCGGCCTATACCTGTCAAACGATCTTGGATTAGTTTCCTTGGGAATTAGAGCTAGAAATGTAGATTTTGTGCCTCCTCCCATTTTTGCCTTTTTCAATACTCCTCTTATCATTCTGAAGAGGTCAAATTTGATAGTTTCCCAACAGATCCTGTAGAAATGAATTGAGAACCCGTCAGGGCCTGGGGCTTTGTCGGGGTCCATCGCCCAAACAATGTTGGTGATCTCTTCTTCCATTGCTGGACGCGTCAAAGAGACATTAGCTTCCTCACTAACTAGGCTGGGGATGACCGAAAGAAAGTCCGTTTCGTCCTCCACCTCACCATTTCTCTCTGCGCTGAGGAGTTCCCTGAAGTGATTTGTTGCTCCCTCTTGGATTTGAGCGAAACCTTTGAAGACCTGACCGCTGGAGCTGGTAATTTCGGCAATATGGTTGCGCGAGAGACGGGCCCTGCATTGTTTATGAAAGTAAGAGGAGTTTCTATCTCCGGATTTCAGCCACAAGCTTCGGGACTTTAATCGCCAGTACTCCTCTTCCTTCCTGAAGGAGCAGTACACATTCTTTTGCGCCGATTTTTCTTGGGCTAGCTCTGAGGCCGAAGGAAACGTGTCCTCCATTTCGAATTGGATGCCTTCCAATTGAGAGATCGCCTCCTTCCGCTGTCTGTTGGGGGATTGTATGGATTTCTTTATCCATAATTTGAGAGCTGATTTAACCTTCTTCAATTTCTGTTCCCACACATAACTTAGGGAGCCATTGACGTCCATTTGCCATGCTGCTTGAACTGTGTCCATGAACCCGTCCTTACCTGCCCAGAGAGGGCTGAAGCGGAATGGCAAGGGGCCTAAATCTTCTTCTTCCTTTAGACAAAAGAGAATTGGTTTATGGTCCGAAGTGAGTTTTGGAAGGATTTTTGAGTAAACAATTCTGTTGTCCATCATTAAAGAGCTGTTGATAAGGAACCTGTCCAGTCTGGCTGCTATATGGTTATCTCCAGTTCTGTTATTTGTCCAGGTGAACTTTCCCCTGACTGGTTTGAGATCCACTAAGTCCCAGCGCTGGATCAAACTGCCCACTATTCTGCTGAAAGGGTCTTTGGACTAAATCCCTCCTTTCTTTTCTTTTAGATCTAAAATTATATTCAGGTCCCCCCCCAAGACCAGATTTGAAGGACTGTTTTGCTCTAAAAACTCTTCAAGCGACCTCCAACATTCTTTCTTCTCTTCATAGTGAACTGGTACATATAAGTTAAACAGGGAGAGGGAGAGTTTACTTACAGTGTGGCACAGCTCTGTGAAGATCCAGTGCTGAGTAGCTAAACATCGTTCTAAGGAAAAGCTTTTAGTCCAAAAAGTGCCTAGACCTCCAGCTGTTCCCCTTGCACTGACGGCCTTTCCTGAGTCAAATTTCCATTTGCTGATGCTGGTGTTTAGAAGGGCTTCCCCTTCTACTTTGGTCTCTTGGAGCATAAGGATGTCCGTGGTCTCTATCTTCAGTAAGTCTTTGATTGCTTCTGCCTTATTAGGATTACCCAGACCCCTGCAGTTCCAAGAGATCATCTGCATCATTTACCGCTTGAGGGGGTGGGTCCTCCTCCTTTGGAGGTCCTTGGCCTGACAGTTCTCCCTAGGGTCATTTCTATTGTCGCTTGACTGCCGAGAGTTTTTTGTTTTTCTGACTCCCCTTCTCTGGTTTCTTTGTTTGTTCTTTGTCCGGCCCTTTTTGTTGCCTTTTCATAAGATTCGTCATCTGATGACCCAATATTCTCTATTGGGTTCTTCTTCTTTTTTATTATCTCTGCATATGATGGCGAAGATATTTTGCTTGTGAAGGTGCTTTGAGTATTGCCTGGATCTAGAGCTTCCGTAGTAGCAGGCTGTAGTGGTTCTTCTTCCTCTGCTTCCGGGGGATCTGGGGGAGGCGCTAGGGTTTCAAAAGGGTTTTTATCTCCCTCGTTGGCCTTTGGTTCGCTGCTTCCGGCGATATGATTACTTGTGCTTCCGTTGTCAACTTTGCTTTCGGTCCCTTTAGCCTTGCTTTTATTACTCTGCCTGTTTGCTGATGTCTTCTTTGGCTATTTCCATTGGTCTTCTTTTTCCTTATCTACTGTCTCCTCACTTCTTTTTTTGCAGTATCTGGCAAAATGACCATACTCATGGCAGAAACGGCATTTAAAGGGCAACTGTTCATAATCCAGCTCTTGGATGTGAGACCAGTTTGCCACCGTTAGCTGGATCGCTTCGGGTAATCCGATTTCCAAGTCGACCTCCACACAAATCCGGGCGCAGGAATACTGATCCTTCCTTGGGGCTTGATCGATGTATTTTCCCAGAGCGTTTCCAATTGATCTTAAGGAACCTTGGTTCTAGCAGTGCAAGGGAAGATGCGGGAGACGAACCCAGACCGGAACTGCCCTAGGCACATCTTGCGCTGGGTCGAAGTCAGTAGACCATTTATTCAAGTAAAGACCTTGAGGCCCCATGAAGTATGGCCCGTTTCTGAAGATCAGGCCTCTATCTTCTGGTTTGTCGAACAGAAAGACGAAGAACCCTTTGCCCACAAAATAAATCTTGATTCCTTCGCTGACCAGAGGAAGCCAGTTCCTTTTGACCCATTCTTCAACAGCTCTCGGGGACGGCCACAGTCCTGTGAACTGGCCGATCAAACCATTCTCAGCGAGATTCAAAGCCGATCTACAAATTTCTTCTTCAGGGAGGGCGACCTTGGGAATATTGTCCAGTTTCTTCACGAATTTCTGCTGCGGGCCAGAGACAGATCACTTGCCTGAGGCTGTTACAAGGGCCTTGAAGGCCGCGACCTCAGGAGGAAGAGGAGGAGGGGCCTCAGGGCCACCTCCAGACGCCATGGGGGAGAAAGCTCGGGCGCGGGCAGGCGAAGGATGCGCTGCGAGCGCAGAGCGGGAGCCGGTAGGAAACCTCAAAAGTTTTTGACAATATTATCATTAATCTTAACTTTTGGCTAATATTACTAGCTTGTAATAATTTCAAAAGGACTAATATTATTATTATTACTGGGGCTATTATTGTATTATTTATAATAGTTCAAGAAATAACTATAACATAAGGTTAATTTCATTTAAAGGGAAAAGGGTTCAAAAGAAATGATTATTATTAATTATCTCATTCAAACCGGATTGAGGGAGGAATACGAAACACAAGACAAGCCAGAATGAGGAGGCTAGGAAGATAGGGCTGGGATCCAGCGACGCTAATCTTCCAGCCGTCATCCCTATTAAGATTTTTAGGCCTTTTTTCGATTTCAAGGGCCTCTCTAAACTTCTGATGGTGAAACTGCGCAACTTTTGCAATGACATGAGCCTCTTCAATACAAACATGATGTTTAGTCTTCTCGACATGCTCTGCAAGGGCCGAGGACTTGGCCCTTACATGCTTTAAGTCTGTCGAATGCTCATTAATCCTTTGTTTAATAGAGCGACCGGTCTCACCAATGTATGGTGTCCCACAGGAACAGGGAATGACATAGACGCCCTTCATGTCTTTAGGGTCGATAGGATCTTTTACAGATCTAAGAGAACCACGGATGGTATTAAGAGGTCTAAAGGTTGCGGGGGCCTTGTGCTTCTTCAGAATCCTGGCAATCTTGTCAGTGGTTCCTTGGATGTAAGGTAGGTGAACCCCCATGACACGATCTTTAGGATATTTATGGATTGAAGGCTCCTTATGGGCCTTGAGGAAGGCTTTCTAACCCAGGTGTCTACTGTAACCATTTTTAACAAAGACATCTAGGAGATGAGCCTTCTCCTTTTCCAAGCTCTTTTCATCAGATATTCTCACCGCACGGGTAGCAAGCGTGCTAAGAACACCCAACTTTTGAGCGGGGAAATGGTGGGAGCTAGCATGCAGATACTGATCCGTATGAGTTTTCTCACCGGCTTTTTCGAAAGAAAACTCATATTGATCAGTATCTGCATGCTAGCTCCCATCATTTCCCCGCTCAGATGTTGGGTGTTCTTAGCACGCTTGCTACCCGTGCGGTGAGAATATCTGATGAAAAGAGCTTGGAAAAGGAGAAGGCTCATCTCCTAGATGTCTTTGTTAAAAATGGTTACAGTAGACACCTGGGTCAGAAAGCCTTCCTCAAGGCCCATAAGGAGCCTTCAATCCATAAAGATCCTAAAGATCGTGTCATGGGGGTTCACCTACCTTACATCCAAGGAACCACTGACAAGATTGCCAGGATTCTGAAGAAGCACAAGGTCCCCGCAACCTTTAGACCTCTTAATACCATCCGTGGTTCTCTTAGATCTGTAAAAGATCCTATCGACCCTAAAGACATGAAGGGCGTCTATGTCATTCCCTGTTCCTGTGGGACACCATACATTGGTGAGACCGGTCGCTCTATTAAACAAAGGATTAATGAGCATTCGGCAGACTTAAAGCATGGAAGGGCCAAGTCCTCGGCCTTGTAGAGCATGCTGAGAAGACTAAACATCATGTCTGTATTGAAGAGGCTCGTGTCATTGCAAAAGTTGCGCAGTTTCACCATCGGAAGTTTAGAGAGGCCCTTGAAATCGAAGAAAAGCCTAAAAATCTTAATAGGGATGACAGTTGGAAGATTAGCAATTGCTGGATCTCAGCCCTATCTTCCTAGCCTCCTCATTCTGGCTTGTCTTGTGTTTTGTATTCCTCCCTCAATCCGGTTTGAATGAGATAATTAATAATAATCGTTTCTTTTGAACCCTTTTCCCTTTAAATGAAATTAACCTTATGTTATAGTTATTTGTTGAACTATTATAAATAATACAATTATAGCCCCAATAATAATAATAATATTAGTCCTTTTGAAATTATTACAAGCTAGTAATATTAGCCCAAAGTTAAGATTAATGATAATATTATTAACTACTATATCTTAATAATTATAGTAGTTATATTTTTATTACTTTAACTAATAGTAATAGTAATAGTAATAGTAATAGTAATATATAATTATATTAATAAATAAATAAAAATAAAATAATATTCCTTACTTTTTTAGATTTAAATCTATTTTTAATAGTTAAATAAATAGGTATATTTAATAATTATTTACCATATATTTATTCTAATAATTTAAATAATAGTATTTATTATTGATATTAAATTAATATATTGGTAATATTGATATATTAATAGAATTTTTTTTATGTAACATGGTAATATATATATTAATAATATATTACAAGATTATAATATTATTATTAAAATTATATAATAAATAAAAATAATTAATTAACTTCTAGATGCAAATATTTACCTTTAATAATAAAATGATAGGTATATAATATATTGTTTACCATTATATTATTCTAATAATTAAATAAATAATATTTATTAATAATATTGATATTATATAATAAGGTTAATAAATAGAAAATATATATAGGGGTAAATAAATTTATTAATATAATGATTTTAATATTGGTAATAAACCCGGATGCGGGTGACAAGTGGCAAGAGGCTGACCATGTGATGGACACGCGAAGCCTTCGGCGTGAAGGAACCCTGTCCGGAGCTCAATGAATTCCATTAACTGTGCATTGAAGGGCATTCAATGCCATTTCCTCTGCTCGAGTTATCAAGGAATGGAGACAGCGGCAAACAGAATGTTGGGGTATGATAAGTTCAGCTTGACAGGCTTACTTGTTCAGGCCAGGGTTTTCGACTCTGTTTTGCATGAGAAAGAAGCTCTGCGGGCAGAGGAGAGGAGGGTAAGTGAGCGTAAGCAAAGAGGCCATCTCGCTTACTGGTCCAGGAAGCCGAACTGGTTCAGAGGCGGCAATTGTTTTAAGATTTGGCCCCCATTGTCTCATTTCCTCACGGCGAATCTGGTTCAGAAAACCCAGTTGCAATTTTATAGCTTCAGGATGCCTCTCAGAGGTCATGCTTCGCCTAGCAGGGGCAGACATTCCGGTAAGAAGGCAGAATTTGGGGGCAGAGGAGCACATACACCGCAGAGGATCTCACCGTTGGCCTGTGTCTCGCCCAGTTCTCCGGGCTCTAATGAATCCGACTCGGATATCATCAACTCGGTGCAGACGGTAAGATTCAATTACATTCGTCGCAGCAATAAGCCAATTATTTCTGCAATTATCACAGTGGTATTTTCGGAGGAAAATGACGAAGAGGGCAAGGGAAAAGGAATCTCTAAGGAGCAGGGGTCTAGCTCGACCAATTCCTCTCAGAACGACAGCCGGGAGGAAAGCTCCTACCTGCCCTCCTCTCAGAGCAAACTCGAAGAGGACAGCACTGGCTTTCAATCCAAGGAGCAGATTGAGGCTCTCCGAGAGATTTGCAGCCTTATGGATATGGAAATATACAGTTCAGACGCCAAGAAGATACCTGAGGATGTCAAGAAGCCGGAACGCTTCTTCGGTAGTCGTCTGTACCCCATTCTCCCCCCAGGTATTCTGAGACTGGAGGACATTCCGGCAGGCATGGAAATTGAGTGTGTTCCGGACCCAGAACGCGAGGAGGCGGAATGGAAGGCCGAGCAGGCAGAGGCTATGCAGAAGGTTAATGAGGACCAAGCGGATGCAGAAGCAAGGCAGGAGTAAGATAATCCTTCTGCGTTTTTTGGTTTTCAGTTTTGTTACGAGGGACACCCGCGCTCAGTCCGTCCCTGCTATTTTGATTGTGTGTGGCAACTATGTCCACCCAGGTAGCGTCCAGCATGCCACCAGGACTCAGGCGCCATCGCCACGTGTTCACTTTCCAGCCTCCATCTTCTATCAAGCTTCTTGTCTCTGTCTAGTCACTTTTTGTTTATGTTTTGCTAATTCCAGGCTTTAATGTTTAAATTTTGTACACTGGAATTGTAATGGTGGAAACAGGGACTGTATCAAAGCCTGTAATCTCAGTTTTTGGCTTGATAAACCAGTCAGAGAGCTGTTCACATGCTCTCAGAGGTCTCGACCTCTTGTAAATATCCTTTTCTTTTTCTTAATATAATAGCTTAGCATTTGCCCAAAAAAAAAAAAAAATTAATAATAATATAAATAAATAAAATAAAATAAAAATAAAATAAATAAATAATAAAAATAAAATAAATAAATAAATAATAAAAATTAAAAAATAATAAAAAAATAAAAAAAAAATAAAAAAAAAATAAAAAAAAAATATTGGTAATAATAAATATTAATATTAATAAATAATATTATATATATAATAATAATAAAGAAATTTATTGATAAATAAAATTAATTAAATAAAATTTGGGTCTCTCCCCTTGGACCTGGTCAACCTAGCTGTTATAAATTTAGCTGTTGGAATGGGCCTGCTGTCCTATTTAAACTGATCGCTGTGATTGATCTTCAACTTGCCCTGACAATGAACCAAACTGGTTGATTCGAAACGCGTTGACAAATGATTTTTTATGTGATTTTGGCCGAAATTACTCTCACAAACAAAAATAAAATTTATTTTGTAAAATTATTTAAAAATAAATATTGTTTTTCAAAATTAAATATATTATAATTCATTTATCAATATTAAACTAATAATAATAAATAAATAAATAATATAAATCCTCATAAATATATATATCTATATACTCACTTTTATAAATTTATATATTTTATATTTTTCCATTATATTTTGATATAGCGTTTTACAATTTAACATATTTAAATGTTTTAGATTTGACCGTATAAATTATCCTACGCAATATGATTTGAGTGGACTCTGTGCTCTCCTTTTAACGTCTCTTTATCTTTTTTATAAAAAGAAATTAAAGTGCAGAGTACCTCGTGTATTACCCCCGAAAAAAACAAATATTTTACTTATAAAATAAGTTTATAAATCAAAGTAAAATATTTTTGTATTTCATTGTACCTCAGCACATGGCAGGGCGTAGATAGCTTAATAGTGGAGTAAACTTCATAGGTTTCGAGAAGGATCTATTACTGCCGAGGCCGCTAAAGGAATTGACACGTGGAATCCCTAGTAACACGACAGGGAATTATACACTGTGCTAGATTTGCGGCTATAATGTAAAACGTTACGCGTGCAGAGACTTTCTTCCTACTTACGAACATTGGTGAAGACTTTGGTAAAATCTTTTAACCAAAATATGCAACCTGATATCTTGTCTACTCATTGCAGAAGTTACCAGTACATCCTCATAAATTATTTTGGTTAATTTTCCAGATTCCTTGACCGGGTAAGAAAACGTAGTGATCGAGGTGTTTAAGGTCTCAGTTATCTGTCATTTTCTAAAAGTCTACATCATGATATACATGACACGTTGGAATTTTCAAAGTGAATTTTTATTCTCTGCGGAAGCCAGCGGTGAAATCGCTGCCATCATTCTTATTCTCTGATCTGGAGGCCCATAATTACATTTCTGCCAGCTTTGATATATTTTAAGTTAGCTTAATGGCAAGGAAATCAAGGGAATCTCTTCTCAGGGAAAAAAAATCAAAAAATTAAGTGAGCTTAATGGCAAGGAATCAAATCAAAAAGTTTAAGTTAGCTTAATGGCAAGGGAATCAACGGAATCTTGAAAAAAAAATCAAAAAATTAAGTAGAGCTTATAAATTAGCTTAGAAAATAATGGAAATTTTGATAAGATTATGGTAAAATTTGGTAGAAAGAACTCATAAATTAACTTAGAAAATAATGGAAATTCTGATGAGATTATGGTAAAATTTGGTAGAAATTTTTTAAAATTTTAATTATAATTATCAAATTTTAAGATTTTGGATACTTCAATAATTCTAGATGGTGTTGAATCCATTTCTACCATAAAAAAAATCAAACACTCAACTTTCTAATTTTACCAAAACAAAAAATCTCTCATCCAAACAAATTTATAACCTCAATAAACAACGCTAAAAAATTATCTTCGCTTCATAAATTTTATACATCATACATAACCCACCCAATAATGTTGTGATTAGATAACCTAGAAAACCAAATTTAATAATTCCATAAAATGGAAATTACACATTTGACCTGAATCTCACACACATGTTTTCAAGCACATGGAAATCTTAAAATATGTCTCTTTCATTTATTTATTCCTCAAACAACTAAGGATAACCTCAACGCCCTTTATAAGGCTGACATCATGGTGTGCTTTTTCATATACATGTGGGTATTGTCAGACATATTGTGGTAGAGGTTTAATGGGTAGAAATAGCCAATTTAGAAAAGAATACATAACTTGTGGCCCTTTCCAAAATAAATGAAAGAAAGTGTTCCGGGTCGGTAGGGTGTAGACACCATTTGAAAATTCAAAGAAAAACATCAGTGGAATAAATGCCGAACGTTGTAGAAAAACATCGTAGTCAACTTTCACCCCCATATTATAGGTATGTTACAACGTTGATAACCACATGCATTTAATTGGGTTTATTTAATTTAATAATATTTTTAAATAACTATAGGGTGTATATAATTGTTGAGTAGAGTTTATTTTTTATTAATTTTTAAAGTTAAATTTTACAAAGAGTTGAGTATGGAAATTAATTTTGAGGAAATTAAATTATTTGAAGAAATATTGAAATTATATTGGGTTTGGTATAATTTTAGTGACCACATTTCATTAGTAAATATATTAATTTTCTGTGTAGTCTAATGGACTTACATATTAGCCTGGAAAATAATGGAAATTTCCGCAAGTTTATGACAAGGTCTGGGATAATTTTTTGAAAATCTGGGTTATAGTTGTCAAAATTTCAAGAATTTGGGTGCTCCAAAGGTTCTTCATAGTGTTGAATCCATTTCCACCATCAAAATTTTGATTTAAACACCCTAAAATCAAAATTTGGGTGCTCCAAAGGTTCTTCATAGTGTTGAATCCATTTTCACCATCAAAAATCTGATTTAAACACTCTAACATTCAAATTTTCTGAAAAATAAATTACAAAATTCAAGAAATCTATAGTACAAAAAAATTTGTGATCTCGGTAGACAACATCTTAATTTTCCATGACTTCTATAAAAACTATAATCTTTTATCCAAAAAAACAAACTAATAATTTTCTATCCAAATAAACAAGCTAACCTCAACTTAACCTCGACCTAAGTAAAAATATATAAACAAAATATAGGTGCCTAAAATTATAGAGAATTAATTTCATTATTATATTATTATAAAATATAAGTATTTAATAACGCATTACTCATTAAGAAAATATTTATTTTATAACGCATTACTCATGAAGAAAATTATTAATTTAAAAGTATTAGTTTTTGATTGACCGTAATGTTTTTTTTAATGTCGAGATATTATTTATTTTATAACGCATTACTCATGAAGAAAATTATTAATTTTTAAGTATTAGTTTTTGAATTGAGTAATAGTTTTTTTTTTAATGTCGAGATATTTTAATAATATCTATGAAGTGAGATAATTCTAAAATAAAATAATAAAAAATTATTATCGTATTATTAAAAAATAAAAATATATACTTTATTACACCAGCACTACTATGAAGAAATTATTAATTTTAAAAATATTAGTTTTTTAATTGATGTAATGGTTTTTTTTAAATGTCGAGATATTTAATAATATCTATGAAGTGAGATAATTCTAAACATAAAATATATAAAAAATTATTATCTTTGATTATTAAAAATAAAAATATATACTTATTAACACCAAAATCAAATTTATTATAAAAATATAGGTATTTTATAACACATTCTCAAAAGAATTAATTTATTTATTTTATAAACGCATTTCTCATAAAGAAAATTATTAATTTTAAAGTATTAGTTTTTGAATGGATGTAATCTTGTTTTTTAGTGTCGAGATATTTAATAATTCATAATAACTATGAAGTGAGATATTTCTAAACATAAAATAATAAATAATTCTAAAAAATTATCAGCGTGATTATTTACAAAATAATAATATATACTTTATTATACCAAAATCAACGGTGAAATATATGGATTGAGTTTTAAATTCTAAAAAATTATCATCGAGGTTATTTAAAAATAAAAATATACACTCTATTATACCAAAATCAACGGCGAAATCTACGGATTGAGTTTTTAAAATGATTTTCGGGATGGTTGGTTAGGTAATTTAAAAAGTTTATAAATTAGTTTATTTTTGGTAAGATCACTATAAATTTTGTAAAAAATTTTGAAAATTTAGATTATAATTATTAAATTTCACAATTTTGGTATTTTTTTTATAATGTGAAATTTATTTTACTATAAAAAAAAATATTCAAACGCTTTACTATTCTGATTTTTTGAAACTGTTTTATCAAATTCCAAAAAAAAACTGCAATTAAACCAATTTATAACCTGGACAAAAGACACCTTTTCTTTTTTCTGTCACCCGAAAGATGTAAAACTCAGTGAAAAATGATCGTCTCCCCCGACAGAATATTCTCATTAATACTATTTATCTTTCCAAATTTGAATTTTCCATATGAGCGGGATAACGTGTAAATTCATTTTCAACAAATTAAAATTCGAATTCTCCAGGAAAATACAAATTCAAATTCAAATTGAAAGAACCATGACCTCTCATTTTCAACATGTTTAACTTGTCGAGTTCCTTTAATAACAATTTAATAATTGAATTTAGGTTTCTGTGATCCATATCAATTTTTGAGAAGATTCTTCGGCGAAAATCACATAGAGATATTTTTGTCGACGCGTTTGAACCAACCAGTGTGGTTCATCGTCAGGGCAAGTTGAGTGAGCAGATCTGGCATTGCACATTAAATAGATATGGCAGAATATCCAATGACCCAGTTTTCTACACAGGTAATGGCTAGAATGACGACAGCGAGATTGGACTCGGAAACGGCTAGTTTGTCTTTATAAGTTAATTTAATATTCTTGTTAATGTAAATAGATCATTTTAATATATTAAATAAATTATAAAATAGATTAATTTGAATTGTATGTTTTAAATATTAAAACTATTATATTTAAATTTCTAATTAAATAAATTAATTTAAAATTGTTAGATATTATTTAGTTATAAAATTAAAATTGGAGTAAGCTATATAGTTCAATATATTCTAATTAAAATATACGTTAAATATATATTAAAATAAAATTAATTTTATATTCTTAGTCAAAGAGTTTTTAGAAATATGAGTCTTAGAAACATATTACAATAATTAATTAATAGTCTATTTACAGGTGAAAAATAATATATTAATTTTAAATTAGTTAATTATAAAATAGATTAGTTTTAATTTAATTTTATAAATTAATAATAAAGTTAAATTAAGTTCCAATTAATAGTCCAAGAGGGCTCTTTTTTCTTTCTTTCTTTTTAATATAAATATTAGACAATTCAAAAAATATTATCATATTAAAAAATAATTGATAGTTTATTTAAGGGAGAGGAAGAAAGGAAGACAACGACTAGGAGGAGAGGACTAGGACTCAGCGACTACTGATCTCCCAGCCATCCTCTCTATTGAGATTGTTCCGCCTTTTTTCAATCTCAAGGGCTTCCCTAAATTTTCGGTGATGGAACTGCAACACTTTAGCAATCACACTCGCATCAAAGGATTAGTGAGCACGCAATTGACCTTAGGCATATGAGAACCAAGTCTTCCATTTTAGCAAAGCATGTGGAGAAAACCAATCATCATGTCTGCATTGAGGAAGCGAGTGTGATTGCTAAAGTGTCCCAGTTCCGTCACCGGATTTAGGGAAGCCCTTGAGATTGAAAATGTTGGAAATAATACTGAGAGGGGGGGTGAATCAGTATTATCAAGTCAAATATTCCTTTTTCAAATCCAAATGATATACGCTACTTCAGTTAATTAAACCCACAACTCTGTAGAAGGAAACCCGCGTATACTATGCAAACTTATAATTTACTTTATCTTTCAGATGTTCATTGTTAATCTGTGTATCAAATAACCAATAACCAGAAACAGTAAAATAGAGCAAAAAACAATCACACACAAGAACACAAGATATAAGATGGAAACCCGATGTGGGTGAAAACCACCTGCTGCAATTCGTCTCTATCTTCTCTTTAATTAGAAACTTCTTTTTACAATTGTACTGGTGCAGTGTTTTACCAGTACGCACGCTGTAACCTGCAGAGAGCTACAACCCTCTCTCGTTTTACAGCTTCTCCTGGAAGGGAGCTACAACCCCCTTAGCTCTTGCACTAGCCAAGATACTAGTACGTAGGTGCTGGCCTACAGAAGGTTACAACCTTCTCTTTCTTCCAGGGACCACGTTTCATAAATTTTCAGACTGGATCCATGAACATCAATCAATCATCAAGAATTTCTCCATCAACCAATCTCCTTTTCACCAATTAGATCTGAATCAAGTAGATACTTCTCTGACATCTGTACCCAAAACACAGTACCAGAAACCACACACCAGAAAATAGAACCCAGAACACAACAGCAATAGACAGAGGCAGCTAGATCATAGCTTAGAGTAAATACGCTATTTCAATAGCCTGAAACTAGCATTCATACACTTCTGCGTATGGAACAACCTGCGTATACGCGTCTTGACTTTAATGAACCTGCGTGTATACGCACCTTCGCTTCACTAAACCTGCGTACAGATCTATAAAGGATAATTCACTCTTTCAGATATTCAATCACTAATCAACCCAGATTATCAGACTTATAGATCAAGCAAGTGCCACATCTAGCAGATCAAAAACATACAAAGATACTACCATTCAAGCTTAAAGATTATGACCCATGAGTAGTACTTATCCTTTTTGCGCTAAGGTTCCTCCTTCATTCAGATCTAGATCTGCATCATAACCCAATTACCGATATACCAGCTCTAGCCTTTTTTATCAGATATTCAATAATAATTCAGATGATCATTTGCCACAAGATCTCCTTCCTCTTTTATAGTCTTAGGCCTTCCACAATACCGTGGTCCAAAACCATAACATTTCAAAACCATGAACCCAAAAACTAGGGATCAACACATCTGACGAGACGCAATGGTCCAAAACATAGGTTCAAATTCCAAGGACTAACTACCATGGACCAAAAGTATGATCCCCAACATATACGTGCTTTTGTAACATATAACCTGCGTGTATACGCGTCTTCGTCTAGCTGAACCTGCGTATATGGCTTTTCTTTCATTTTGAAAGCCTGAACTGAGATCTGTTACTAAAGAGAGTTGCCATCAAGGACAACACCTGTGCCATAGCTCCAAATCTGTGCCATAATGCCAACATTAATCTATCTCAGCCCGAACAAGGGGTAAAACTATACTAAGTAGATATTGATTCTAATCCATTAACGAGCTAGAAACGACAAGCGCTCGACAATCTTTTCATGTTTAGAGAGTCTAAAAAGAGCTTAAAGAGGACTCGGCTTTGAGAAAAGAGTGGTGTCTAGGGTAGCCATTGGTTTCGGTGATGTTGGAACTTCTCAAAACATGTTGATTTATGTGAAGAGACTGGCTAATAAGACCACTCATTACAATTGTTCCTCAAAAAGGGTAAAACAACCAAGTGAAAGCGTATGATCGGCCAAAGAGATGGTGGTGACGGAATGAAACAACCAAGGCTCATCTGACGAAAGAGGCTGATAGAATGGCAATCACGAGGGTTAAATTGGAAAAGGGTTCATTTTTAGACATGCTTGAACCATAGAAAATTGTGGTTGGATTCAGTTTCATGTTTACACAAGCTTGAAACGAAAAAAAACTATGCTTGGATTCAGTTTCTTTTTTACACAAGCTTGAAATGAAAAACTATGCTTGGAATTGTTTTACATGCCCCCAGCATGATGAAAGGGAGACTCTCCTAATTAGATGGAAGTCGCTGTGGTGAAGCAGGACGATTATCCAACATCTCTTTGGCTTCATCTAGATAGAAAAAGGTGAATGGGGTGATTCCCTTCACCTAACCTACAGGGAAACTAAACTTTTCCATTAGGTGCATGCCCCCCAAGCTTCATTACATTCATCTAAGTAGACTACTCATGGCTATCAGGTGGATGGAATGAAGGTTCTTTTATGAGATCAAGTGAGAGACTCGATTGGGATTTTACGAGATCTAATCAGAGACTCGACTTGGAACTTGGGACATTGTTTCATTTTTAAATGAACAAGAAACTCTGCTCGGATTCCTTGTTTCATTTTTTAACGAGCTTGACACAAGACAAGGAACTATGCTCATGGGACCTATTTCATTTTCTAACTAGGTTGACACAGTAAAAGAACCATCCTCATAGTCCCTGTTTTCATTTCTTAACGAGGTTGACACAGGACAACGAACTATCCTCGGTGACCCTTATTTCATTTTTTAACGAGGTTGACACAAGACAACAAACTATCCTCGGTCGTATTTGATCACAACTCATAAGTGGTCATGAAGGAGAGATTTGGTTCCAATGCCCCCAGTACATGTTGTACAACATCACTAAATTGATCATCAATTGATGTAGGTATGGAACAGGTTGCCACATAATTAACCCGTGGTGGGGAAGATACCATTGGTACAAATGGACCATTTAGGGAAGATGGTTGACTAGGAGCCATATTTGGATTGGGAAATGAAAGCTGGTCACTGGTGACAATTCTGCCTTCATGCAGGTAACAAATCACTCGAATAGGTAACTAAGGGAGGATCCCTAATGGTTTACTGGTTCCTCTGTTAAAAGCCAATAGATTCTGGGTAACAGGTACAAGCGGCAGTGAACTGAGCGCTTGCCAACTAGTTGAGGAAAAAATAATCACTAGTGCACCTTTATCTATAATAGTGCCCGATACATCATATTACAAACTTGTACTATGATTTGGAAAGGCACATAAGAAGGAAGATGGAATCCAGCTAGTCGATTCCAATCAAAGGAAGTGACTAGACTACTTGGAGGGGTACCGTAGAAAGGGGAGGATTAACCCCTTGAGTTAAGAGAGCAAGAGGATTTTCCTCTTATCCTGATGGAATAGGAGGACTGCCCCCAAGCTCATTAGAATCTGAAGAAACAAAAAGAACTTGAGTGGTATCATGTTCACTCTCTTCGGGAAAGGTACGATTTATTGAAAGTGAAATCGAGTCAATTATTATCTCAACCTGTTGATTTGGGTCGGGTATAGACTCATGAGATTCACTTTCAGAGAGAGTGGGTTTGACCGATGGTTGATTTTGGTCAGTCAATTCATCAACTAGTGAAGGATTTAGGGAGAGTTTCTTGTAACTAGATGGAAGTTGCTGCAGTGAAGCAGGATGGTTATCCAACACCTTTTTGGCTTCATCCAGGTAAGGACAAAGGTGAATGGGATGATTCCCTTCACATAACCTACATGGAAACTTGACTCTACCCTTCTTTCCATGAACTTTACTACCACTAGTTGATGGTGTGTCACCAACATGATCTCCAGAAGTTGATGACATAGGATGGTGTGAATGAGAATACCATTCTTCTAAGATCTGAGGAATATCAGGACAATTTCGAAGAATATGGTCTCCCGCATAAAGTTTACATGGATACCGAACTTTATGAGGCTTGACGGACAGTTTCTCATCAGTTGTTGCATTCAAAGCAATGGTTGCTTTGCTGCCCCTCTACTGAATTTGCGTCTTATTCTTCTTCTTCCCTTTCTTCTTCTTCTTAGCCACCTGGTTACTAGTACCAATACTTTCACCACGAAAGGAGGAAGAAGGGGAGGAAGAAATGACCGAGGAAGAAGGCAAAGGGTCAACTTTAGGATCAACTGGTGGTTGATTTTGTCTAGTTGGAGGAGTACTCATTTGTGGAGAAATCATGACATTTTGAACCAAGGAGGTTGAAAACAACCATACTGGCAAGCCAATGGTAAATCTTGGAAGGGATAATGTAGCCATATATGGCGCACCAATATTTCCAAATGGAGGAAAAGGACTAGGATTCCCATTAAAAGGAATTCCTTGATTGGTGGACTTCAGATTTATCGCCATATGTTTCAACCTAAGATCAACTAAGGAGCAAGAGTGGAGGATGTTATCTGCGGTCAATTAATTTTTACGACACTGGAACACAACTTCACTTTTTCAATTTTAAAGAGTCTAGAAAAAGCAAAATATGACTCTAGTCACCTTCGATGTTTAATGAGCCTGAAAGGACAAGTTCTCATATGATCCTTTTACTTTTAAAGAGTTGAAAAAGAATGAAAGTGACTGCTCTGGAGATTTTAGACAAGAGGGTTTACCAAACAAATTGCAAAATTGCAATGTACACATTGGTGATAAATGAAAGAGAAATTACCAAGGACTTTACGTATGGCAATCAATCTTCTCGAATGTTATGTTCGATGTGTTGTGATCGGTAAGGTGACAGACTCGGCTTCCTAGGGATAAAGGATTTCAACCTATTAGGGTCTCCCACTATATATGCGACGATATAGGGAGCGCAATTCCGTACTAGTACTTATCGAATCAAAGACGAAGAATCACCCAACCTTCAGTGAAGACGATAGCCACTAGGTTTAAAGACGCCAGAACACGTCTCTCGCCTAGAACTCTAGATGTTTTTCGTTAAGTTCCAAAGCGTTGTTAGATTAATTGATGTTTATTTTAAGTTGATCTTGCTTAAAATTTGTCTTTGAAGGTTCACCACGAAATGTGTTCTGAAATTCCTAAGAATGCAACTAGAATGAGAAGCACTATTTTCGTTTAATTTCAATAATGAAAATCCTAAACTATGAGGGATAGAGCATAGAAGTACTTTTTGAAAAAATAGCAAAGAGCACAAATTAATGCAATCCTAAACCATTCCTTTTAGCACACAAACTTGAGCTCTAAAATGCAAATTGCATGTATTTCTTTTTAGTTTTTCTTAATGTGAATGATGCAATAAGAAAAACTAGTGCACAAACAATTCAGAATTCTTTTCATACAAAAATGATGATTGCGACAATTTCTTTCAAAGATAAAGGAATACTTTGACTTGTACGACACTTTCAATTTTGAAGAAATGAAGTTTTTCGACACTTTGAATGAAAATCAAATCAAATGCACAAAACAGATCAATTGATTAGCCATGAAGGAGGACTTTACGACACTTCACTTTTCGAAGAAAATGAGGACTTTATGAAACTTTTCTATCGACATGAAAATTGATCAAAACTACTTTTCAATAATAGATTACGAAAGATAAAACAAATACACAAAAAACATTCAACAATCCAGTCTATGTGAGGCCAAACTAAGGAGATGAGAGGTTGATTTCAGAGATGAGAGATCATTCGTATTCAACAAGCAATTCAAAAATAATGAAAATTGACAAAAACTTCAGCTCCTATATGGGAAATTGATCCTCAAGAGATCAACATAGGTTGTAATGATAGATAGTGCGCTGAATCGCTCTATACCAATGCAGGAAATGCAATGCATCACAGGTCTCAATTAAGGACAGTGCGATGATTACAATGAGCAATTTTGAAGGTGTTTTTGGCTCAAATTTCATTCAATTTTCAGTGGATTAGACTTGAATTCAATAAGCGACAACAAGTATAGTGCATTGGAATGTTCTAAGAGGCTACTAAACTACCAAAAAGGGAACAAGTTCCCCAGCGGAGTCTCCATTTTGTTTTGAGCAAATTTGGTGTTTCTTAAAACGCCTAACCCTCTAGACGTAATAGCTAGTCTAGAAACAATAGACAAAGTAATTCGTCGCTTTTCCTATAGTTAACAGATAAGAGAAAGAAGAACAAAGGTACTAACCTATAAGTTTCACTCGATCTCTCTCTCCTTTGACCAATTTCGCCACTCCTTTCCGTACTTAACTCGCTTGGAAAGTACCTACACACAAGTCGAGACAGAAACCCATCAAAGCATACAATAATGATGATCTGTTAACTAAACATATCATAGAATCAAGAATACAATATACATCATATAAACACAGGAATGAAAAAAGCTTAGATTTCTTTAATTAATAGAAGGAAAGATTACAACCCATGTAGATGCATGCTCGATTCAGTGTCATCCTTCCAGCTTCAAACCCTTCTCTCTTCATGAAGCAACATTTCGACATCATTAAAATACTCTTACTAATCTCATTAAAACAACATTTCCTTAACTCAAGAAATTCCAACCTAGACCAACCTTTGAATGCTTGGTCAATTTATAGCTGAATGGAGGAGGTTAAGCCATAAATGGTCTTCATGAATTCTTTTCCAAAATTGGAAAGTGGTTCCATGGAGGAAGGGATAATGGGTTAAGGTTCATTCATGCTCTTCCTTATCCAAAAGCGAGCTCAATCCATCTGGAAACTTCCAGAAGCATCCATTGGATGAGGAATCCAATGGATTCATTTCAAAAATTTGATGAATCTTGCTTAGCGCAGGTGAAACAAAGGCCAACTGCGCTGCAGTTCACCCAAACAGTGCAATTCCTGGATTGCAATGCAACCTGATAAAGGGCCACCCGCGCTGATCTCCTTAGGGGCATTTTTTGGATGAATGGTGGACATGGAAACCCTTGGGAGGAAAGCATGATGTAGGTTAACTTCATTAGGGAATGAAAACAACTGAATTAGGGATTGATGGACCCTAATAATACATATCTGGAAGTCGGGGTTGATGTGCCCAAATTGTCCTGTAACATGATGGTCATTGTTGTTGTTATGATGTCATGCAGAAGTTAATGGAATTAATGTCAGAATGTGTTCGTCATGAATGCTTGATGGTTGTATATGCAATTTTTATGCATGTAAACGTCCATATGTTGTTATGCATGCATTTTGTCTATTTGATGTTGTAGTTTGTGTCATCATGATGTTGGTATGTTGGTTGAGATAGAGCAGGAGATGAAAATAATCAAAGTGATGTTGCAGCACTAAACCTCGGCATAAGAGCATATTTTTGTACATGTTTGTATGTTGGGTATGCAGGGATGTTGATTAATGCCTGTTATACACATTAGGATTATGTACATATATGTCATTCTATTATTGTTATGGTTGCATACATGATAGATGCTAGTTGATTAGTGTAGTCATGTGCACATGTGTCGGATAGTTATGAATGATAGTAACATGTTGTTGTATGCATTGTGGTCATATGCCTGATGATTAGGTTCATTAAAGCTGAGGTCTTGATGATATTATGTTTTGTGCCATTTTGGATTGACATATGCAGATAATTATGGTTCTGACATTCACGTATGAGTTAATATATTGTGATATTATGTCATATTAATCTAGATTCAATGCACAGATGTGATTGTTATGCGTGAATGTCGATTGTTTATGTGTTTATGATGTGAAAATGTTAGCTATTTGTTATTATGGACATCATGACCTTATTTATGTTTGAGTTGATGCGTTGTAAAGTTATATCGTACTAATTTAGATTGATTGTGCAGACAAAATAGCCTCCCCTGAGATACATTAATGTATGAGTTTGCTTATGTCATATATTTGGTGTTTAAATGTTTGATTATGTATTTTATTTGGTGATTAAGTGTTTGGTTTCTATTATGTCATCTATTTGTTACTTGAATGTTTGATTAATTGCATGATATGAGTGTGTCTATAAGATTACATGAATGAATGATTTTGTTTCAAGATGGTTGTACTAACACATTATGTGTTGATACAACTGATATGTACTTAAGTGCAAGTGAGTGCTAGTTTTAGTATTATGATTAATGAATATTAGTTGATTATGACATGGTTGTTAGTCTTGGAAAATGTTGATTTCAATTAATAGATATGATGTTTTGATCCTTGGAACATGTGGTTGACATGTGTAAACAGTTGCAGGGCAACATGATTGGTATTAACATGATAAAGTAATAGTTGAATTGTTTGTATAACTAATAGTTGGGTGATGTGACAATACATAGTAAGATTCGATTGCAACAAGGTTAAAAGGTAAAATGAAGGAACTGGTTGAGAATTCCTTTGGGCTATGTTTGTAACCTCAATTCCAAGCGAATGAGCCTTTTGCTTATAGGAAGTCTTCTTAACCATAATTTGTAAATCATGTGGATATGTGCTTTATTCATGGACATGTATTTGACAGGTATAACAGTTGGTGTCTAGTTATCATTAGACTTGTCAAGGGAATTGGAGTCCCTTGAGAGATGACACATGTGTTCAGCTACAAGGCGATGTGCTTGGCACAGGAAGGTTAAATAACTAGTATATTGTATATTTATTTATGAGCTAACAACTATGTATTTATGGCAATATGATGTAGGGAATTTAATGGCAAAGAGACTTCCTTGAAATCTTGAAGAAGGCTCATGTTGAACTTTCCCTTGGAAGCAATGGGAACCCATGGGGATTGAGTCATGGTGTTTGTTTCTAGTCTTGTGCTTTTGGTATTTTGTGATTTTATGTGCTGGATTTGCAGTCTTGATTGTTTCTAGTGCTTGATCATGCCACTTTGTTTGTGATGTTGTATTTTTATTTGTTTTCATGGTTTTCTTCTTGTTGGCTTTCTTTCTCTTTCTTTTTGTGTTTTGAGGGTGTTGGGAATTGGTTGGGAAAGAGGAAAGTTGATGGAGCTTGGGAGAGCTATGTGGTATCCTATAGGTAATGTAAGGCTCAAATGAAGCTCAATACATATATAAGGGCAGTTGAAGGTAAGAGTATGTTAGTCGGTTGGATTGGTTGGGTCCATTAGGATAAATGGATGATGGTAGGACAATCATGAGAAGGGTAATAAAAATGTGAAGTAAATTGATTTGAGGCATCAGAGGCATTGGCTATGTTGGGGACTGTTGTTTTCAATATTGTGCATGCGTTGCATGGGTAAAGGGAGTTCTCTTAACCTTGATCTCATGATGTCTGACAATTATGTTGTGATCATGATTATGTTGATGTCTCTATATGTATATATGCATGTATGTATGTCATTTTTGGACAAGGTCATCATAGATCATGATTGCTTTATGCTAATATTTATATATATGTATGTATATATTTATCTATGTCACTTTCTGACAGGGCTGTCAGGGATCATTCTTGTGGAGCAATGATTGCTTATGTAGGAGAATGGCATGAAGAGGTTCCTCGCCATGAGGAATCAAGTGGGAAGAGTAGTCTTGACAAATCTACGAGGTCAATATCATCTAGTTACAAATTTATATTATGTGATTATACTATGTTTATGTTATGGACAAACTATGATGAGGGATACATCAATGGAATGAAAGTAGTGTGATCTGTGACATGTTGGTACAAGCATGAATAGTGGAAAGACAATAGAAGAAGGCTCGTTTGGTAAGGAAAATGTGGTCTTAGGATGTGCAGTACTGGTGTTGTGTACATGTAGCATATGTAGTAGTGTGTATATATGATGTTGTATGCCTGTTTCATATATGGTGTTGTGTGTATATTGCATATGCAATATTGGGTATAGATGGTGCTATGTACATGTTGGATATGCAGTGTTGTGTACATATCGCGCTATGCGTATGTTGAATATGTGGTGTTGTGTGCATATGGTGTTGTGCATATGTTGGATATGCGGTGTTGTATACATATGGTTCTATGCACATGTTGTATATACAATTCTATATACATATAGTGTTGTATTCATGTTGTACATGTGGTGATATGTACATATGTTTTGTGCATGATTGTACAAGTGGTGTTGTGTGCATATGGTGTTGTGTACATGTTGTACATGTAGTGTTGTGTGTAAGTGGTGTTGTGTACATGTCGTGCATGTGGTGTTGTATACATGTCGTGTCATTTACATCTCGTGCATGTGATATTGGGTACAGATTATACAAGTGGTATGATGTACACATGGCATTGTATACATGTTGTGAAGGGGGTTGCTATGTACATGTAATTTTGTGTACATGTTGTGCAAGTGGTGTTGTGTATAGGTGGTATTGTGTACATGTTGTACGTGTGGTATAGTGTGGATGTTGTACATGTTGTTTTGTGTATGAATAGTACTTTGTATGTACATTGTGTAGTTGTGGTATCATGAAATGTGTATTTATGGTGTTGTACTATATGCGTATGTATGTATTATGTTGGACACCGGGTGTAGGTGTATGTATTAATTTTCATTGTACACTGGATGTAGGTGTGTGTATTGTGTTTTTTTGTACACCGGGTGTTGGTGTATGTGTTGTGTCGTACACTAGATGTAGGTGTATGTGTTATGTTGTACGATGGGTGTAGGTGTATGAGTTGTATGTCAAGTGTATGTGCATGTATTGTATCGTGTTGTATGTCATGCATGGTTGCATGCATGTGGTGTACACTATGTGAATGTGTATGTGGTTGAAGAGGGGGAGCCTAGTGTTTTTCAAGTGTGGCAATCGATCTGGTGTGTGTACGAAAAACACAAAGGACAAAGGTAGAAGCAAGAATCCATTAAATGATGAGTATTAGTATTTCATTTCAATTTTATTATGTATGTGATCTATGATTATGGCTTATGATTATTACATGTGATATGTGAATCTGGTTTATGATGGTTACATGTGATTTATGATTTTGATTATGATGGTTGTGTTTTGAGCTAACCGGGTGTGATATGTTTATACATGATGATTTGATCAAAATCTAGTTTGACTTGTTGTGATAGGAAGAAAATAGAGTTGCAGGTATACCTTATTGACGGACCACCAATGAGGTATGATTTGGATTTATTTCAATTCATTTTGAGACTAATGGAATTTATGTGCTTGGTACATGAAAGTATGAAAATTCTTGGTTGGGTGGTGAAACTGGCTACAAGAATTAGTAGTGTCAATGAAAGGAATTGAGAAATGTAATAGTATGTTGGTAAAGCACTTCAGGAGCAGGGCCATTGTGGGACACTGGTACCCAATAGTGTCCATTGATTTCCATGAGCATGTTATGACTGATATGATGGTTTTGAGGCAGGGATATGCCTTGGTGTTTGGACATTTTGATGCAAGGAAACCTTGCCAAGGGAGGGGTCACTCAAGGGACTTTGTAGCAGAGAAGGCGATGCCCGCGAAACTTGGAAGGTGTGTGTATGTATGAAAAGGGGTGACAAAATTGCATGAGGGACTATGTAGCAGGGAAGGAAAGGTTGGGGATGGATTTGTTTTGGTCATTATCATTTCCAAATGGAATCAGATGCACATTGGGAGTGCACCTTGGAACAATGATTCGGTAACTGTTCATTGAGATTACAAGTCGCACAGGATTGTAGTGCTGGACATTGGATGCAAATTTCACTATGGCAAAGGATTCTGAACTTCTTGGGAAGGAAGTGAATCATGGTACCACCTTGAGGGTGGAGGTGTGAGCCTCTGGATTCCCTTGTTGTTGATACGAGCATTGTATCCCTTTATTTTTTGGGTGAGAAAATGTGCATGTGTATGTGTATATTATTGCAAATATTGTATCAAGTTGGATTTATAGAGATCCATAGACAGTATGATTATTTGCTGGTTGAAGCAAATATGTACACGTGTATATGTGGTTGTTATTGTAAATATCGTAATGAGCTGTGTTATAAAGCTCCATAAATGGTATGTTTGTTTATGGTCATTGTAAATACTGCAACGAGTTGTGTTATAAAACTCCATACACAATACGTTTTTTTCAATGGTCTCACCGGTTATAGGTGTTATTGAACACTGAAGACAATGTTCCCCCAAGGGGAGGGTTTTATAGCATCCCTAGTAAAAAAAATCCATCTAAAAAAATATAAGACCAGGGTCATGGGACACGTATTCCAAGATGAATGGTGCGAAAAACATCATAGTGGGTGTTCATTTCGGTTACTATGGTTAAAAGAAATTGGCAAAGGCTTTGGAAAGGAAAAATGACAATTTTGGCAATTTATTTATGAAAATAATGAAAATTATGAGAAAATGAAGGTGAAAGCTCATAGGTTACATGTGAGGAGTAAAATGAAGGAAAACTAATGGAAAATTAAGAAATTAGAGGTCGTCATTGATAAAAAGGCTTTTGAGGAGTAGTTGACAAGCTTTTGTCAGTGGAACCTTTGGTCAGTTCAGTTTTGGAGCTCTCATTTTCTACTCTCACATACTCTTGGACACTTAGATTTTTCTTGGAGCACTCTTGAAGGAGTGTGGCATACTTGGGTTTTGGAGCAAGAAGGCAAAGGAAAAGTAGGAAAGCACAAGAGGACATCGAGATCAACAACTACAACAAGTTTTTCTTGTAGGTACTGAGTTGCATGTATGATTTCCTTGCTAGTTTTAGCATGCATGATATATGCACATGGTTTATTGGTTATGATATGTCATTGACATGGAGGATTTCCTGGATTAACAATGATTTTTCCTAGACTTGCAATTTATAGATAGCCATGGTGTTGTGGGTTTTATTTTATTTTTTCTGGTTGGCTCTCATTTTCCTTTGGATGTGGGTTGACTTATTAGTTCCTGGAGCCTTGGTTGGACTAATGCTTTGGAAGCCTTGTCACAACTTGCATTGAGTTACTAGTCCTGGAGCCTTGGTTGAACAAATGCCTTGGACCCCTTTAAGGGTTGAGTTATTAGTCCTGAAGCATTGGTTGGACAAAATATTTGGAGCCCTAAATTAGCTATGGGTTGAGTTACTAGTCCTAGAATCCTTGGTTGGAACAAATGCTCTCAAGCCCTGGACAGATAGGGTAGAGACCAATCTAGTGATGGTTAGTGATGTTTAATCGTCAGGTGAAAATCATTGGTTGAGAGGGGAGGTGGTTTGGCATCTGGAAGCCCTGGTTTGGTTTTATTTGGAGTGTTCCATGAGATCCCATATGGCATGGGGGTGATTGGATGAAAGAGAGATTTAGTTCATCCTAGTCTATGGTCGAGTGGTTCATGGAAGTCCCAGACCTAGTTGCATTTTTCATATGTTCATAAGAGCTCCTTCTCCTTGATACTTTATGCGTAAATGTATTAGTTCATATGCAGTTTTTATGGTTGTCATATCCTTGTTATTTCTATTGGTTATATGTTGGTTATGAGTATGTTTTATGACAGAGCTAAGGTATGGATCTCATCATGTTTCGATTAGTAAATGAATGAAAAATGAATATGTGGCCTAATAGATGATAACGCAGCTAATGCGATAAGGCATCAATGCTTCTTTACGATTCTCAGATAAGTATGAGACCTCTATGCTCAGATCTATTGATATGACCTGTAGATTGCATATTTGTGACATGATTGATGAAATGTCTGTCACAAATAGTATGGGTCATATCAAGTATTTGTTCAAGTATTGGCATTAGTATCATTGTTTCAATGTTATTTTTAATTTCTAGAAGTTTCATGAAGTTCTGGGCAGTGGCCTGAGTCATGGCCCTGAAAAGGTTGCACATAATCTAGGGCCGCAAGCTCAAAACTAGCTGAAAATATCCCCAGTTGCTAGCATGCCCTTACTGTGGGATAGACTGGAGGGTCCCAGTCACATGCATTCACATGTCATGGGAGTGATTGAGGCTCTAGGTTAGTAAAATGCTAAGTTGTTGGATGATGACCTGGAAGGGTTGGTTGGCTCCTGAAGGTTTTGTAGCATGTGTAGAAGGTCATATTGGTTGTGTTTTGTCGGATCATCTTCCTTAAATATACATGGGGAGTTGAATAGGATCATATTAGCCTTTCGTCACATGTTTACCCCAACAAACTGGTTAACTTGGGTAAATGTGGGAGGATGGTGTTACACTTAAAATTATGAAGAATAAAGGTATTATTACCTTTGACTTCTGCAATACTGAAAGGTCATAACCACAGATTGTCAAATTTTCCATGCTATCCTTTTTCTTCTCTTCTTCATCCCATCTTAGGATTAAGTCTCCCTGTCTGAAATTATTTTCTCTTGCTTTTCTTTCAAACAAACTCTTCATATTGTCTTGATATTGTAGGAGTTTTTGTTGTAGTTATTCTCTATCATGATTTAGCTAGATAATTATGTTTATCCTTTTTGAGAAATCATTAGTCTCTGCATATGAATCTTGCAAAAGCTTCATGATTGGAAATTCTAATTGAGTAGGAAAAATAGGTTATGTTCTATAAACCAGTTGAAAAGGATATTTACCAGTAGACCTCTTAGGTGAAACTCTGTTAGCCCATACTTAATATTTCAAATGACTGTCCCAGTTTCTTTTATGATCTGCTAACACCTTCCTTGATGACTTTAATTAGGCTTTTGTTTAATGATTCTAATAGCCCATTCATTCTCTTATGGATAATAAGGTGTAGAGTGATGTAATGAAACTTGATATTATTGAAAAAACTCAATCATTTTAATTAAACTAAAAGCTTGAGCATTATCTGTAACTATTTTCCTTAGACAACCAAATCTAGATACAGTGTTTTCCTTAATAAATTCCATGACCAAACAATCAGTGGAATTTCTCATAGGAATAGACTCTACCCATTTTGTGAGGTAATCAATTGTTGTAAGTATCTACCTGGTTTTATTACTTGAAAAATGAACTATTTCACTAATAAAGTCTAGTCCCTAGTGTAAGAAGAGAGATTCAACTAAAACTGGAATTAGAGGGAGGGAAGTTAATCTTTGTTTTCCTACAAAAATATGACAAGGAATACAACTTTTAATCTTTGAACCAATTTGTGCAACAAATTTCACCAATAGAATCTTGCTTTGAGTATTTTGTGTGTTGTTTCTTTCCAAGCATAGTGGCCTCCAAACACTCCTTCATGAAACTGTTCAATCATCCCTTCTACTTTAGTTTTAGTTAAATACAATAAAATAATGTTCAATGGGTCCTTCCCATATAAATTTCCATTTACTATATAGTATTTCATTGCTCTGAGATTAAGAGATATGCATTTATTCCTTGTGAATTCAAGAGGATATTCAAAATCTCGTAGCAAATGTATAATATCTTTATATCAATCTAGTAGTAAAAAAAATTCATCAATATGCAAAGGAAGTGGTATAGGTACTAAGCTGGAAGAAGGTTCTTGTGTATTCTTTTTGCCTATAGAAGGAGAAGGTTCTTGTGGATTCTTCTCCTCTGAAGGATCTGAAACCTGCATGATTGAATTGATACCCAAAATTTTTCATTTTGATTCTGCTAATAGCTTAGCTAGACCTTGTCTGTTAACCATATTTGTTAGTTTGAAATCCAAATCAAACTCTGGGATCTTAGGAATCCATCTCCCCCTTTTCCTATATCTATCAGTCTAAGTCAAAATTATTTTTACTGCATTGTTAGGTACAAAAGCAATTATAGGAGAATGCAAAACAGATTCTAAAAGCTTTCAATGCTTGAACTAAAGCATAAGCCTATTTTTAAATTATGTCATACTTAAATTATGCATCCCTCATTACTTTACTAAAGAAGACAATGGGTTGCTCATGTTGGTCTTCATTTTTTTGCAATAAAACTACTGCTATTGTGGTGTCTGAAACATAAGAGAAATACTAAAGAGTTTTGAAAAATTGGGACTGGAAAGCATTGGTGCTTCTGAAATTGATTTCTTAATTCGAGAAAAATAAAATGTAGTTTGTGCATGTATACTTTTTCTTAAGCATGTTAGTAATATCTTTGACAATCTCAACATAATTCGGTATGAACCTTCTTAAAAAATGTAGTTTCCCTAAAAATGATTGAATTTCCTTCTTTGTTCAAGGTAGGTTGATTAACTAAAATTTTAAGACTCTTTTAGGATCAATTCTGGCTCCTTCCTTTGAAATAATATGTCCTAACACTTCCCTTCTATCATGGAAAATACTAATTTTTTGGGATTAAGAGAAATCTGAAATTTCCTCCTTCTCTAAAATTTTTTCTTCAAACATTTGATGTGTTTTGCATTACATTATGAAAATACAATTAAATAATCAAGGTAAATTACTATTAATTTATTTAACTTTCCAACAGATGCCAAATACATGGCTCTTTTAGATGTTGCACCAACATTGATTAGACCAAAAAACATTTTTGCATACGTGAAGGTACCCCATGGTGTTGTGAAAGCTATCTTTTCTCTATTTTCTTGACTAACTAGAATTTGATTGTATCCAGAGAAACTATCTAACACTGAAATCTTGTCATAGTCTATTACTCCTTGAAGCAACTCATCCATCTTTGGCAGTGGATAATTATCTTTCAATGACAATTTGTTCAGGTTTCTAAAGTCAACACACAGTCTTATTTCTCCATTTTTTTTCCTAAAAGGAACCAAGTTAGTTGTGCATTCAAAATATCTTAAAGGAACAATGGTTTTTTCATCTAGTAACTTTTTTACTTCTTTCTCAATAATTGGCAACTAGATGGGATTAATTCTTCTTATTTTTTGCCGAAATGGCTTAGCTCTTGTTTTCAAAGGTATTTTGTGCTCAATAATAGTTGTATATTAAGTATTCAAATCTTCATATGACCATGCAAATACATCTTTATATTATTTGAGCAAATATATATTTTTCTCTAGTATCCTGTGGCAAAGCTGCTGAGATTTTGATATTTCTTACTTGTTTTGTAGTACCAATATTTCAATCATGTACATTTTCTTCTTGTGAATTTGATAATGAAGATCTTGGTACATCATTTGATCAAACACTTTTTCAAGAGGTTCTACTCCTTTAGGAATGTAATTATTAGGCAATTGTATAATATCATGATCAACTATTTTATGTTTTAACTTTATATTTGAATCACCACTTTTTTCTTTTATCACATCATTATTTTCTTCTTCAATATGTGAGCAAGAAAACTCCTGAATTATTTGCAAAAAATTCTTCAATTTATTATCATCAAAAACTTGCCAATGTATTAAGTTATCAAGGATTGAAAGGTTGTACTTTACTTCAATTTGATACTGCAGTTGTGGGGAATCTGGAATTTTGAAAGTGCTTGTAGAAGTTTCCAAGGAATCTGCATGCATGTTACCCAATCTTGGAATAATTGAAATGTTAAAAGCTTGAAATTAATTCTCCACACTATCCCATACTTCATTCCTGTAATATTTTAATCTAAGATGTTTTGTTTGACAATGATTTCTAACATGTTTCACTATCAATTCTGAATCACCAAATACTGTCAAATTTTGTAATTTCATTTTCTTAGCTAACTCTAATCCCAACATTAAAGCTTCATATTCTGCCATATTTTTAGTGAATTCAAAATATAACTTATAAAGATTGAGTGATCTTTTTCTTATCAAGTGAAATAATAAAAATCCCACCTCTAGCCCCATCTTTAGAAAAGGCTCCATCAAAATACATTTTCCATACATAATTCTTTGAAGATGGAGGAACATTTATAGTATCTTCAATTTTGTTTTGTTTTTTTTTTGCCCCTTGGAAAAAGTCATAATTTTCATTAATGAAGAAAATTACATTTTGCAAATGCCAGTGGCATATACTGTACTATGGGCTAGAAGCCTATGCTATTGAGTATTCAAAATAGAGAGAGGTTTACTCCACACAGGGAGAAACTGCTCTGAGCTATGATTTTCAATATGATTTATGTACTTACTCTACGCAAAGAGTATCAAAAAATAACTGTTATGTGTAGAACTGCTTGATAAAAACCTTCATATAATATTTATTTAAAGACAACAAAATATATAACAAAAACTCTATGTCCAGCTCCCATTGAGCGTTACTATTATGATATTTCTATAAAAGGTCTATGATAATATTAATGGAAGTTTCCATCAGTTTTCTCCAGTGTGCTCCAAGTTCCTATAGGCATGTGCACACTTCCTTGGATAGTAGATTAGTAGTTGTGTTCTGCTCCCTATATATATGTTGACAAGTAAATGTGTCAAATAAATTTATGAGTCTGAATATTTCTTCCATGATGTGTCTCAGAAAAAAAGAATGACAATTTGTAGCTTTGTTTATCCAATTGCATATAATTTTTGAATATCCAAATAGCTGTAAGTTTTTGCACTGTTTTTCCAAAGAAAAATGAATGGTGTATTTTGTTACTGAAAGCTCATCAAAATTGTTCATCCCTCTGTCCAAACCCATTTGGATTTTCTAAATATGTTTTTTTGTAATATGGAGGACAGCTCCTCCTCCACATCCAATGTCTTGAGCTGAGCCATCAAAGTATGCCCAGGGGTGAGATTGGTTTATGCTCTCGGGTATGATATGCCTGGGATTGGGATTTGTTTCCTCCTCTGGAATCTGTTGGTAGTCTGCTAGGATTTGTGCAGTGATGGCCGACTAGTGGGGGGGAGAATTTTGAAAGATAATTTTGTTCCTGGAAATTCATATGGCCCAACAAGTAAGTAAAGGGATGTTTCTTGTATTTTCCAAGGATAGAATGGACCACCAACCCTCCCAGGCTTCCTGGACAGTTGTTACTTGCCACCTAGGGAGCGAGGGTATATGAGAATGAATAGTGTTCGATAGCTCCTTTGTGCATGGGCAAGTAAGAAAGAGATGATTCCCAGATTCATTGTTGGCTTTGCAAAGGCCGCACCAAAAGGGTCCATGAAAAGATCTCTTGAACAAATTTTCTCCTGTTGGGATTTTGTGATGCAGAATGGTCCACATGAGGAGCCTGGACTTGGGGGGTGCTTTTAGTTTCCATATACTTGTCCACCATGGTTCACATTGCGGTGGTTTCAGTGAGTTCATAAGAGTTATGTATCCCTCCTTAGGTGAGTATCTTTCATGCTTCGCATGTGCCCATATTAGGTCATCCTCCCCTTCTTGTATCTTGATATGGGATTCCATGAGTGCCTCTGTGTATTCTTTCCAATGCTACTGCCATTGTCAAGGGATCTGTAATGTCCTCCCAGATTTCCATGCTTGTTGCAAAAATGTATAGCGTTCATTGTCTACTATTTGGTTAAGGTGAGAGATCCCTCTGGAAGTGAGGTATGTTTTGAGCTCCTATGGGAGTCTGTGAGCATTCCCACATCCAATCCGGGGGTCCATCCCTATTTTAACAACTTCTCCTGACTTTATTCTCCATGTGATTCCATCCCTGATAAGGGGCATAGCTTGTAGGACTGCTTTCCATATGTTCAATTTTCCAGCTTGTGTCCATTGAGGTTGTCGAATCCAGTCCATAAGATTTAAAGGAGCTATGTATTAAGATGTTGCCACCTTAGTCCACAGGTTATGCGATGTGACTAGCTGCCACCCTAGTTTGGCCACCATGGCTGTGGAGAAAGAGTCTAGTCTTTTGATACCCCATCCTCCCCACTTCTTTGAGAGTGCCAAAGAGCCCCAATTTGACCAGGCAAAAATCCTTCCGGGCTGATTCCCTCTCCATAAGAATCTGCAACATAGGTTTTTAATTCTGGCCAATATTCCTTTAGGAATCCATGCTAAAGACATCCAATATACTGTTGTTGCTTCCAGCACTGCTGATCTAATAATCACCCTATAAGTGATCTTAGTTAAGAATTTATTAAATGGAGGTATTACAGACTCATGTGCTGGTGTGTGTGTCTAGGTTATTTAAGCAACGGATCAATCAAATTACAAATACATAGACACTTGAAATGGAAGACAATAGAGAAACACAGTAAGCAAATATAAGAACACAAGAAATTAATAAGGAGTTCAACCTATCCTCCAGGTCTACATCTCTGGTCCAGCTTTCAGTGGTGGCCTTCTTTATTGTCTTAGAGTAGAGAATTACAAAGAAGGAGCTCAATATGAATCTCATGTCACAGGACAGCTTGGCAGGGTGGTTCTTGGATTCCCCAAGCCACTAGAGTACACAGACTCTTGTCCTTACCAGCTTTTTGACCTCTTGGGTCTATAATGGAAGGAGCCAATGTGGTGCTTAGTCCTGACAAATCCCTCTTAGGGGTGGCTCGAATTTCTCAAGCCCTCTAGTGCTTGACGTTGCCTTTGGTTAGCTCGGCCCTCTGTCTTCTTACTGCTTTTTGCTCTCTCTATCTACTTTCTCTGTTCTTTTGTCATCGTCCCTTCTGTTGGTCTGTGCATGGATTTAAAGCCACTCAAGCTCATGGCTGTTCTATTCCTCTTCCAACTCCGTTGGATCGCTTGCTACAACTTCGCTTGGAGTTCCCTGTTTCGGCGTCATCATCAGACTCACATGGAGCTGCCACTTGTCCCCCACGAAGTGGGCCAACTTGCTTCATCGGTTTGGTTCTTCAGTTATGTCGTGGAATGAGTCATCTGCCACCTTGGCGGTCAAAGCGGACCTCAAATTATTTTAAATCACGGCTTAATCCCTCGTTACATCTAGTCTTACCATCGAACACGATATCAACCGTTAGTTCTGAATCCCCCAGATCCAACGCCATCCGCTCATTTTGCGCGGTTGACTTTCTCGACTATTAGCGTGCGATGAGCGGCGATTTTCTCTCTCCTTTGCTTGCCACATGTTAGGTGCTAAGTGGAATCACTCTGTTTTCACCAAATCTACTTACCACCTAAGGATGCCCCGATGAATATCGCCAGTTTTTAGAGCGCGGGTCCCGCCTTAGCCTTTAGCCTTTTTCTCCATGGTTTTCCTGGCTCCCATGCGACCAAGCCCTCGAGGCCTCTCTTTTTCGAAGGTTTTTGCCCTAAGATCCCTCTGCTTCCCGATCTGGGCTTCCCAGGGGCTAATTCCACCTCCTATGCAGTCTCCATGGGCCTCAATCAGCATGCTTTGACCGAGGTCCTCATCGTTCCACATTGGCTGCCAACTGCCACTGTTTTAGAGGTGTTTTTGATCGTTTCTCTCAATTCTTTGAAGTCTGTCCCGACCTGGTACATCCATGGTTCTTTTGATTATTATTTATGGATCCAATTCATATCATGGCCTTCCCACTGAAAAGATTTTGGACCACCAAAAGTTGGTTTTTCAAGCATCGACTAAGTGAGGGTACTGCTATCTCACTTGTCCAATCTCAATCCATTTTGCACTGCTCGGCTTCGAACCTTTGAGTCCAATTCTGAGGTACTCAACATCTCTTTTGCGCATTATCCTCACCTTCCTGTCTAAAACTTCATCTTCTTGCAATTCATTCAGATATTCAGGTAGCAGGTCATCAATAGAAGACAATTGACTTTGCTCTTCAGGATCCTCAATCATTGAAGGTTCAAACATTCTCAAGCAATCTGCATTTGCGATTGAGTAGATGTGCATGTAAGCTAGTAGATCAAGGTGAAAATCATTTTCATTGTTCCTTTCAAGTATCTTGAAGGGTCCATACTTGATAGGCTTTAGCTTTTTACCTTCACCTTGCATCCTGTCCTTGCTGATATACAACCAGAACTGGTCACCAACTTGGAAACTATGCTCCACCCGATGCTTGTCATGCCTTACCTTATATTTGGTTTAGCTCCTTTCCAGTTGTTCCTGTACTACTTGGTGGATCTCCTGGATCTGTTCAATGAACCTATTTGCCTTGTCCACATCACTGTGTCCATCAATGGTGGTATCTTTACCAAAGACAAAATCCAAAGGAGACCTTGGTGTGAAACCAAAACAGGTTTCAAAAGGAGGTCTCTGTGTAGAAGAATGTTTTGCTCTGTTGCAAGCATGCTGCACATAACAAAAGTGTTCATCCCAAAGCTTAGGATGTTTGATGCAATATCCTCTGAGTAGCTGGATTACTATCCTGTTAACTACTTCTGTCTGGCCATCGGTTTGTGGACATGAAAAGCTATGATTTTCCTCAGTTGAGTGTCCATCAACTCCCACAGACTTGACCAAAACTTCCCCACAAATCGAGTGTCTCGATCAGATACAGTAGAAGTGGGTAACCCAAAATGAACCTATACATGTTCAAAGAATAGTTTTGCAGTTTTTTCAGCTGTAATCTGGTTATTACAAAGTATCAAAATGCACATTTTGCTGAACCTAACCACAACCACATACAAATAATCATGACCTTTCCTAGACTTAGGCAGTCCCCCAACAAAATCCATGGAAACACTTTCCCAAGGGTGAGTAGGAACTGGTAAGGGAGTGTACAGGCCTAGTTTTCTATTGCTAGGCTTGCTTTTAGCACACATAGTACATCTTCTTACATATCTAGAAACTGCCTCACTCATTTTTGGCCAATAACAAAACCTTTGCAACTGTGCAACTATTTTACTTACCCCAAAGTGACCTGATATCAGAGAAGTGTGTGCCTCTCTGATTATATTTACTCTCTCTGTTTGTGGAATGTAGAGTTTCCCACAATGATATAAGAGTCGGTCCTTCACATGATAATCCAATTCTTCTACCCTTTTGCCTTGACTCAAAGTTGCATATACATCTTTAAAGTCTATATGTTGAGCATATTATTCAATGTAGCTTTCATGTAGTACAGAATTATGCTTAAGTATAGTAGATGCATTTATAATGGGTTTAGATAACATGTCTGCAACTTTGTTATGTATGCCCCTTTTATGTATGATGACTAAATGAAACTGTTGTAGGAAACCCATCCACCTGTAGTGCCTTGATTGCTGCAATTTAGTTTGGGAGTGTAGATATTGAAGTGGTTGATGATCAGTATGTATTACTGTCTCTTTGCCCATTAAGTAATGTTTCCACTTTTTCACACTTTGAACTAATGCATACAAT
>APFE030434483.1:0-10139 GCA_000404065.3 Pinus taeda | reverse complement strand
AGATCAAGCACAGGAAATCTACTCCTTACCATCCGCAAGCAAATGGCCAAGTGGAGTCTACAAACAAAGTCATTGAAAGTATCATCACTAATACTGTTCATCTGCATAGAAGAGATTGGGTTGAAAGGCTTCCTAAAGCCTTATGGGCCTATAGAACTACATGGAGGAATACAACAGGACATTCTCCTTATGAACTTGTTTATGGGAAAGAAGTCCTGCTCCCCATTGAATTTCAAGTTAAAAATTTCAAGATGGCAGTTCAGTTGGGGATGGACCTATCAAAAGCCCAAAAACATAGAATGGAGCAGTTGAATGAACTAGATGAGATTAGACAAGAAGCAATTATAAGAATGGATCTAGTTCAACATCAAAGAGCTAAGTGGCATGACAGATATATCAAAGAGAAAAAGTTTCAAGAGGGAGATTGGGCACTACTATTTGATTCCAAGTTTAAAGACTTCAAAGGAAAATTTCAGACTCATTGGCTTGGGCCATTGGAATCGACAAAGTCTTAACAATGGAGCGGTAGAATCTTACCATTGAGAATTTCACCTTCTTATTGTGAATGGCCACAGATTAAGATTTATCATAAGCCACTCTCAAAAGAAGAATTGTCAAATTTTTCAGAGAATTCTACAATAAGGGTTGTGAAGAGAATCTTCTTCCCACCACCTCCTTTGTTCCTCTGTTTTAAAAAAAAAAAAAAAAAAAATTTGTTTAGCCTGAAAACCATCTCTGATTGGCAGTCTTATACAGAAAATGTAGAGTGAAAATCAGGGACACCTGACACTCTATATTTTCCTAAAAAAAAATCTTTCTTTCTTTCTTTCTCATTTCCATCTCACTCCACTCACTTCATCCCACTTCATTTCATTTCCATTTCCACTCCACTCACTTCACTTCACTCCGTCTCATCCATTTCACTTCATCAATAAATTTTTTTTTTCCCATCATCATTTCCATTCAGATAGTTATTGTCTAACTATCTCTATTTAGCTAAGTGGTTGTTGAGCCAAGTTTTTGTAGCTGGAATCAATTTCCACAGCCAGAAGCAGTTTCCGCAGCCACCACTCTGTTTTCAAATTCACAGTCAAGATGTTAGTGCAATAAAATGAAAATGCAGGTATGACTAAGCATATGCTATGAAGACATGTATATGGAGCATCTACAGACATCAATAAGGAGCAATTGAGTAAGGACTAATGGATAACAAAGACAAGGATTCCAAAGGTATGGGCAAAAATTTCTTTCAAATAGCAATTAAAGGTACAATTTTGCATAGTTATTGAACCATTAAAGCTCACTATGTGCAATGATTATTACGATATCTCCACTACCATTCCACGACCTTACTCCATAAACCATACATTTACTCCCTAAATGGTCTCGTGATTATTTTTCGGGTTCAACTTATAGATGACTGCACTTCCACACTCCACTTGTATTCATGAGAAGTGACCTATGTAAATACGGCTCCTCTCCACCGTACTTTTTGCAGTCATTTTATCAACGTGTAATGTCTCTCACGCAGCTGTTCAATTCAAAATTCCGACGCCATTTCACTTGTGTTAAAGCTGCACCTTGATAGCATACGTCTCCATTTCATCCCGGTTTCTCATCCTAGGTTTCCGCTTACAGTTCTTGAACACCCCACTTCCCGTATCCATCTTCCATTTTCGGCCATCATTCTTCCACCAACCTTGCAACATAGCCATCTTACCTCTGATAAAACCCTCATATGCAATTGAACTCCAGAGATAATTTTAAACAAGGGAAAAGATGGGACGGTTACTGAGGGAAGAGCCAGAAGGGCTTAAATTTTTAGAAGGGTACCCTCAAGCAAAAGAATTGTTGAAGAAAGCTAAATGGCTCCATTTCATTTAGAAATTCAAGGGCCATAACAAAGAAGTAATGAAAGCCTTTGCAAGGTCTTTCAATGACCAGGTGGTGGAGATTGGAGACCTGAAGTTCACAGTCACTGAAGCCTCAATTGCAGCTGCTATAGATTTTCCCTAGGAAGGTGAACGTTGGTTTAAAAACAAAAGTTTGGATGAGCAGGCATGGAGAGTCATATTGGGTAACCCAGGTATGGACGTTACTGTATTTACAAGAGGGATTCATGTTCATGCATTGAAAGAAGAATGGGCAGGCTTACTATTAATCATTCAAAAGTTTATCACTTGTGAAGGCCGATTTGGGACGATGTACATGTATCACACTAGGCTATTGATGAACTTTTTAGAGAAACAAACTCTTAATCTGCCCTATTTCTTACTGTTGAGTTTGAAAAAGATGAGCACCACAGTCCAAAAGAACATAGGAGATATAGAGCCTCATTTATATCATCATGGACTCGTGAGGATTCTAGTTGAAGGTCAGTTGAAGAGAAACAAAGATACTTGGGAGTGTTTTCTAGTGAGAAACTATTTTCAAGAGAAATCTGAAGCACCAGGAAGCAGTACACCAAAGGCACCGAGAAAGAGTAGGAGAAAAGGAAAAAGTGCCATAATCCAAGACTCTCCTATTGATAAAACTAAAAAAATTGTTCAAAAAAAAAAGGAGGAAAGAACTAAGGACAGAAAGGAGAGAAAGTTGAAGGGAAAGAGGAACTTACAAGATGTTTACCAATCACCAGAACCATCTATAAAGGAAGACTATCAAGTGTTATCTGAAAGACTAGTGCATCACCAAAAACAAGCTGCCACAGCTAAGAAGGAAGAAAAAGGGAAACAAATTATGGAAGAGGAAAGTACTAGCCCACAGTACTTAAGAAGAAGCAGCAGACTCAAAGGAAAGTGGAAGAGAACACAAGTAAAAGGACCCCACTTCATTGACTTGGGTGGGGAAACACCTGAAAAAACTCAAGCTGGCCATAGGCCACCTCATCTTCTGCCAAATATTGAAGCCAACCCTTCAGATGTTGATGTAAGCCCTTCTCAGTTAGAACTAGAAGACAGTACTCCTCATCAACAAGATTTTGAAGCCAGCCCTAGGAAAACACCTGAAATTGATCCAAAACAGCAAGAGGTATATGACTACCTCGAATCTTTAGAGAAGACAGCTACAGGCCTGAGCACACCATCCATTCTGCCTCACATAACACAAGATGCACAGGTTCAAGTTTTGAAACAAGAAGTGTTCGAATTGGAGGTTTTAAATAGGCACATTAAATAAGAAAACGAGGCATTAAAAGAGAAAATCAAAGTGGAAAAAATTATTCATGATAATACCATGTTACATATGGGTCTGTGGCAGAATAAGAATAAGAAACTAAAGAAGAAGTGCAGAAATTTGAGCAGGGAATTAATTAATCTCAAGTTCAGATGTTTGATAAGGAAACCCAGGATGGTGGTAGCACCAAGAAAGAAGAGGAGAGGATTGGATGTATTAGCAAAGGCTTCAGAATACATAGACTAAAGGGATATGACTAAATTTTGATTGCATGAGGACATGCAACACCTTCACAGTGAGGGTATGTTGAGTCCCAAACTTACATCTTCCCTACATACCTTTTTAGCCTTTTTCTCTAGTTACCTGAACCTCCAAGCTATTAAATCATTGCATATTAGTTTAAAATGAGCATATAAATGGTTTCCTAACTATCTTTTGTGACTGCTATTTGATTTAGATTTTTCCTCAACCAGCTACGAAATCTGTCACTTTCCACAGCCAGAATCAGTTTCCGCAGCCTTTTTGTTAAACTCTATGCTACAGGTGTCTATTGAATAACTCAGCCACATGGGCAAGCTACAAAGGACGTGGACATCGAACGTGTCCCCTTGGTTCAGCCAAATCATCCACAGATGCCCACGGTCAAAGCCGGTCAAACGGTGGTCAACAAAAGGATTTTTGCGGTGGCACGACTCTATTTTCATCACGAGGAGGATGGCGTGGCAAGTTCCTGAGATTTAGGAGGTGTGATAACACCTAGGGACTACCTGTGGACTAAATCCAACAAACCACCTTCTTGGATTTACTTCCCACGGCTACCATGCTGCGAAATTTTCGATTATGGTCTTTTACGTGTTTGTCTACCAGCGCAGACCTTAGAAATTAGTTATATGTTTCCTGCTATAAATAACACATCTTCGTATGCGTATAAGCTAGCTGTTATTATGTAATCTTGACTGTTTGTACGAGCCATCGAGCCGAGACTTAGTTTCTGTTTTATGACTACATTACAATATATGAGAAGACACTGATTTTGAGTTCAAATTCGTGACTAGTTCTGATTGACCGAGGTTGCAGAGGGCCCCTGTACACCAAGGTCCTGTAGTTACTGTATAGCTTTATGTTTTTCTTCATTTTACGCTCTTGATACCATAGATGTTTGTTGTATATATTATCATGCTCATGGTATTTATGTTATTTGTTGTCCATAGCTTCTTTTATGCTTTTAATTGATTGTCAACTGATCAGTGTTTTCATTTCCGGTTCTAATAGGAAGCCCGGGCAGTGCATATAGTTTTTGATGACTAATGACATGATGGAATTATCTTGTCCTGCTGCTGATTTGTTTTATTGGTTCTAATTCCAGCACTGCTTATTTCTTTAGTTTTGCTTTGTTCATCTACTTTTCTGCAAGAGAGATATTAGACTATTCATATCATTCTTCAGTTACCTCCTATAGCCAGAGCGAGTCCAATGGTGAGGGATTGAGTATGAATGTATAGTTTGATACTAGTTTATTTACTTTTGCAAGTTAGTGATTAGATTATTCATATCATTCTTCAGTTACCTCCTATAGCCAGAGCGAGTCGAATGGTGAGGGATTGAGTGTGAATGTATAGTTTGATACTAGTTTATTTACTTTTGCAAGTTAGTGATTAGATTACTCATATCATTCTTGGTTACCTCCTATAGCCAGAGCGAGTTGAATGGTGAGGGATTGTAGGATGAATGTGTAGTTTAATCTTAGTTTTATTTTATGCAATTTCGATATCAGATTACTCAATTTGTGTATGATTACCTCCTATAGCCAGAGCGATTCGAATGGTGAGGGGTCAAAAATGAGTTGATGTGATATGATTTAGTTTACTTTTCTTACATTTTTTAAATTACTTTGAGTTCAGTCTTTTCTTTTTTATACAGCAGCAAGGATACTGGGTTTCATAGTCACTAGTTCACTATTTTGTTTAGTTAGAATCTAGGCACATCTTGATTTTATCATTGTAAGTTTGAACACCTTTGGAACACTTTGAATTTTGGAAATTATTTTAAAGGCCACCATTACCTTGAATATGTTTGTCCATACTTGATTATTAGAATCACCATCTCACACACCATCTCACATTAGAGAATCAACAAGAAGATAAATCCAAAAACAAATCAAAAACTAAAAACGACAAAGAACTAAGAAAATGGTTATCTTGCATAGATAGTGCACTTCACTTCAGCAGTTTACGACTCTCGGATTGACAATTTATATAACAATTTAAAACTCACTAAATTGACTAAACATCTAGTTCAAGAAAATTTAAGAATTTGACATAATTCAACCTAGCCAAAGTGATTTCTCTTTACTAGTGGTGATGGTTATGAAAATGGATGGTTCATGGAATTTCTGTCAATATTATAGGAAACTCAATAAAATGACAACAAAGTATAAGTTTCCTATTTTTTCAATTGATGAATTCCTAAATGAATTGCATGGAGAAATATTCTTTACTAAGTTATATCTCTATTCTAGATATCACTGAATCATAATGAGGTGAGAATAAATTCCCAAAATAACCTTTAGAACACGTGAAGGTAATTATGATTTTATGGTTATGCCATTTGGACTTACTAATGCACCTTCAACATTTCAAATCTTGATGAATCCTATTTTGAAACCCTTCCTTAGAATTTTTTCATTAGTATTTTTTGACAACATAATATTCTATAAGAAACCTTGTGAAGAGAATGCACAACATGTTGATAGGGTCTTAACACTATTGGAAGAACAACAACTATATGCAAAGCCTTCCAAGTGTTCCATTGGGGTTCAAGAAGTGGAATATTTGGGTCATATTGTATCCCATGAATGAGTCAAAGTGGACCCTAAAGAAATCAAAGCCATGAGTGAACGATAAATCCCTAATACCTTGAAGAAACTCAAAGGATTCTTAGGATTAACAGAATATTACCACAAATTTGTCCAAAATTATTGTCAATTAACATCATTTCTTACACAATTATTGAAAAACAAAATGTTTTCTCACACTAAAAAAGTGACCAATTATTTTGATAAAATTAAAGAGGGTATGTGTACAACTTCCATATTGACCACACTTGACTTTATTGGAATTACTGAGATAGGGGTGGTGGGGTGGGGGGAGGGTGAATCAGTATTTCACCTTTTTTTATAAATTATTATCAAAATCATTAACCAATAACATCACATCATGAAGTACACAAGAACTATCTTAACAATTTATTTATATTACAAGGGAAGCTACACATTTTGTTTTACCAGCTACAACTAGAAGGGATACAACCCCAAGATATTTTTCCAGCCACTACTAGAAGGAGTTACAACCCCCTGGTTTACTAGCATCCACTGGAAGGAGGCGACAACCCTCTGAAGGAAGCTACAACTTCCTTTCCTAGCACCACCTTACCACTTCTAAAATAGAAGAAATATAAACTTCTTAGGCTCCCGTGCCAAGGACAATGACCCAATTATAATACCCAGCAATCTCAACAATCATATATTCTAGTCATTATTTTCTTGCATGCTCACATCAAAAGTCATGGTCTTCCTTCTCTTTTAATAGTCCCACCATTGCTTTTCATGAGTAGGGCTCGTTAGTACTCTAACTTGTTGGCATGGGAAAATTTATTTTTTATAGGACCATTCTATCAATTCTTTATAAACATAATCATTTCCTTCAACTCATAGTGTGGTCTCAACTTCAATCTTGCTATGATGTAGACCGGTCCATCCATTCAATATGATGACAATTTAACAATCTTTTTAGGGAGATCTTGTACAATTTCAAAACTCCACTTTGCCAAATAAATCTCCATGGATATTTTTTTGTCATGTTCATCAGCGCCAATAGTTTCAAATTTCACACATAATCAATTGAATATGAGGAAATTCACCAGCTCATTTCCATGCATGGTGATACAAATGCTAAATTATTCTCTTGATCAAATTATACTGCAAATATCCACTACAGATATCATTTTATAAATTTTATTCCTTCCTAGTGAACATCGTTAAACAAAAAATCGAGAAATAATTATGAATGCAATATCCATGAGTAAGACATCAAAATTGTAAACTTCAGTGGTGGTGATGCTCTCCACAATGCCACAACCACATATCATTGACAACATGTTCAAGATTTTGTTGTTTAGTGTATTAATAGATATAGATGAAAAACATATGCTTACACATTGAGAATAGTAGATTGTTCATAGGTCATGCCTGAGCAGAATGGATTTGGTATAGATTCTGATGAATCCTCAAATCACCATGCTTGTAACATTGTCCTCAACTAGAGCCACTATAACAGCAAACATTCCATGGAATTTCTTCATGCATGAACAAGTTAGCTTCCTCAAGCCCATTCTTTGTTACATGACATACTATGCATAATGGTCAGTCAATGAAACCTTTCCTCCCCTAAGATATTAGCATTGTTTCATGCCTTATGAAAAAAAACCAATTCAATTTCTCCAACATGTAGACCAAGTATCTATCTAATCACATCAAGTCTCAATAAACCATCACACCATTTCATTATAGACCATACGCAGATTATTATTCATGTAGATCATTGTATAACTTATCTCTAGTTTGTTGTCATTTTTTTATGCGAAATCTATGACTGCGAACATAAGTATCTTCCCTAGGCCTAGTGGAATGACCTAGAACAACAGAAAGACAAAGGCACTAATGTTTTCCTTAAATTAAAAAGATAATGGGATGAAGGCTACCTGGAATCTATTGTATGTTTCGCTCCTTCCTTGGCTTGAATGCTCAAATCCTAACTCCAAATATTATTATTATAACATGCATACTCAGATAACACAAGCCAACAATCCACGAAACGTATGTAGCATCATCTAATCAATTTATTCAATAGATCAACATGGTATTGAAATATATGAAACTGTAACATCATATATAGAAAAACAAAGAACTCATTCCATTAATAGAAGTGGAGTGAATTAAAACCAAAATAGGTTTTGATCCTATAAAATAGCTCCTCGAAGTTGACTTGTCCTTTCCTTGTCACAAGGTGAACCTCTAATAACCCTAATGCATGGGAATATATCTCTCACATCAACATCATAAGGGTAGAATCACTCTCCAAAAGCCAACAATTACCAACCAGGTGCTTGTGGAATGAGGTAAATATATAGGAAGGAGAGGTAGTTCATGAATTCTTATCCATTTACCAATCTAGGCTTGAGATCCAAAAGTAATGGGAAGATGAGACCAAGGGATAATATGGCGATTTCTCCAAGGTGGAATTAGATAGGATTTGAATGTTTATCCAAGGTAAATGGTTGAAACAACCTCTAGAAGCCTCTGGAAGAGGAAGCTTCAGAATTTTTTTATTTTTTCTTAAATTTCTAGAATCAGCGCACCCCGATAGTTATGTAGGGTGCACTGCTTAACACACTGAGAGAAGTAGAGACTGCACTATAATGCAGTTTCTTAGTTATGTAGCATGCACTAGTCCTTAAAATGAATGAAACAAGGTGATTTCAGGCAAAAACTCAGGGATTAGATAGAGACATGCTCAGGGCTTTGTGTAAGGATGATGAAAAGGAGGTCAAAGGATGTTGATTGATCCAGTTGAAGGCCTATTATCTAGATGTGACAAAATGACCTATAAAACATTCCATTGATCCCTATGCAAGAATTACACATCTGCATGAACAAAGAAAAAAAAATAAAAATAACTAGAACTTTTGATCACACCATTGATATAAACTCAAATTGATCCATATAAAAAATTAACCCTTAATTGCTGACCATGATCAATTCACATTGGATCAAACCTTTCATAGCTTATTTAGAAAAAATGCTTTGAATCTCGTCAATTTCTTCTACTTTTCCTCTTAATTCCTTAATGCTTAATTAGAAGATTATAATCGATTCATCACAAATCAAATACTTTGTTTCTTGGAACAGGGTGCCTAATCCAAGAAACAAAGTATTTTATTTGTGATGAATATATTATAATATTATGATTAAGCATTTAAGAATTAAGAGAAAATGTCGAAGAAATTGACAAGATTAATGTATATGTATATGTATATGTATAGTATATGATATTATATAAGATATATATATATATATATATATATATATATAATTATATATATATATATATATATATTATATAATTATATATATATATTATATATATATATATGTGTGTGTATATATGATATATTGTATATATGGTTATGAGAGGTGGCACAATAGTTAGGCCAACCAACAATTCAAATTGTAGCCGACTTGCCTTATATTAGATTGATAAGTGATTTGGGGCCAATCTTATCAAGGTAAAGTTTTTCAAGTGTTATAAAGGAGGAGTTCACTAGCGTTACTTACAATAATTAAATAAAATTGAACATCTCTTCAGTAAATAAGACCCACAAAGTGCACAACCTGTCATACAAAATGGCATGACCAATTTAGAGTGATCTTGTGCTCATTCACCCTTTGACATCAATGGAAATTTCTTCCAACAATCTACCCCTTTGTCATTGATGTCAACATTCATGCTCTCCTTATCTCCATGCTCCACTTGTTGTCATGCTCCCCTTGTCTCCATGCTATTGGAAATACTGAGAGTGGGGATGAATAAACATTTCTTAACAATTATCACTTTTTAACCCTTTTTAGAGAATTAGTTAATCCTCACTTATTATTATTGTTCTTCTTCAGATAAACATAAATAATAATCCACAATAGACAACACCATACAACAATGCATCTAGATAAAATAATTGACATAGAGATCTTTAGGTGGAAAACCTCATCTGGGTCAAATTATCTTCTCTTCCTCTTTAAAAGAAAAGTAATTACATCAATATTTCAGCTACAATTGAGGCATGTGTCAACCCCCTAATTTACAGGCTAAAACTTGTATGATGCTACTAAACCCTAATACCCTGCTACAACCGGA
>APFE030434481.1:0-19631 GCA_000404065.3 Pinus taeda | reverse complement strand
TTGTAAGTTACAAAATGTACAATGGTAAAGAAACACACTTTACCTAACTCTATACCTAACTCTATACTAGACCAAGCTGAACTTAACTATTTCCTATGTGTCAGAATATCCTAACACTCTTCCCCCTCCTCTCTTGTTGCAACCCCCTCCTCCCCCCCAAACCTAGCCATTTCCACCTCTACATCTTCCACCTCTCCTCCTCATCCTCCTACTCCTCCTCCTCCTCCTCTTACTCTACCACCTCCACCACGCCTCCCTTCGCCTCCCTCTTCCTACACCCCTTCCACCTCCTCTCGTTTCCTTTTCCTCCTCCCCCACCTCTACCTTTACCTATCCCCATACCTCCCCCTCCTCTCTCTCTTCCTCCTCCTCCTCCTCCTTGTCCCCCTCCACCTCTTCACCATACTCTCTCACCACCGCCCACTCCTCCTCCCCTTCCTCTACCTCCCCAATTGCCTCATCCTCCTTAGCTTCCTCCCTCACTTTTGCCTCCTCTTCCTCCCGTGCCTCCTCCCGCTTGGCCTCCTCTCCCCCTCAGCCTCCTCAACCTTTTCCAATTTCCTTCTCCTCCTCCACCTCATCCTCTCCTCCTCCTCCCCATCCTCCTAAAAAAAACATAAAAAAAAGAAGAAAAAATTAATTACATATCATTTCATTCTCTTTATTTATACTAGTTAGGATACTTACATATTTTCATATTATTTTACAGTGAATGATAATTCAGTTATCAACGATTGAATGTTATACCAACAAACAATCTACATTAAAAAAATGCAATATAAATAATTAATTATGTGTTCTCAAATGCAATTGTGAATAGCTTCCTCAACATTGGAGCAAATGAGGTTAGGGTGTCCCAAACACAAAATTACAAAAATAGTCTACGTATGAAAAATACCTTCCCAGTTAAGATCTATTTCTAATTTAATTACAATTGATCACCATTATACCACAATAGATAGGTCTTTCAAAATTGTAGCCATTCATTTTTTTTTGTTATTTGTGTTTAAATCTCGAAAGAAAAATTAATTACCTAGCGATAGGTGAGGAGATCAATATTGGTATCAAATGTGTGAACAAAAGTATAATGGGGTAGTAAAAGTATAAATAAATTCTATCCGTAGTTGTAGAAAATAATTATAAACAAGACTTTGAAGGAAGTGCTCAGCATTTCAAATGTGAGAAAAAAATTATCCATAAATGTTATTCATAGATAAGGAAATAATTATCCTTAAATGTTATCTATCACAACAAGGAATAATGGAGAGAAGATGTCCTTGCAGGGTAGAGAAGCACTGCTACAGGTTCTTCATTTTCGTGTCGATGACAGATTATAGATCCTCTCACATATCGAATCCCATAAACTGAGATTTATGTATATGTATAGTCTCATGATGTACAACAAGATTTAACTTCCAGTATTACTGAGAGATTTAAGGGAGTTTATTCGTACAAAAATATTTATACACTCAAGCTATAAAGCAAAGGAAAATATCCGTCTTACAGGATTTGATATGGCTGGTATATGTATTACAACAATAATTTCAAATGTAGCTTAATAATATTATAGATCTTGTAATTAGCTTTGAAATTTATAAAACTAAATCTAATAATAAATAGTCTAATAAATAGTCAAGGTGTAAATTGTAATTAAGTTGCATAGTAGAGGAGAGTTAAATTAGGAATAAAGGTAAGCTTTCTATTTCTACAAACACAAGTGAGGTAAATCCATGGAAAAAATTGTGTTGGGAGTCAATCAACTAACGAAATAGTCTGATTATGTTGATAGATATAAAAACACCTTTTAATTCCACATGACAAATTAAGGCAGTTAAACATGATGGATTGATTAAACTAGCATGAAACAAATAAAAATCTAATTGAATAAGGATATAGAATAATAAAAGATATGATAAATACCTAAAACTAATTAAACTACAAAGTAGTTCAATTATTAAACTAGATTAAACCAAATTCATCGCAAATTCATGCAGCCATTGTGTGGAAAATATTGAATGAGAATGGAAAGTATTACATACGTGTAGCTCCAATTTGTCTGGTGAAAGATGTTACAAGATTTGCATCATATTAAAGTCTCATCTCTCCTCTTTTTTCTATTGAGCTCATCCATAAAATCAAAATTAACATCCTCCTACAACTTAGGATGACATGGACAGGGTACCCAGAAATGAACACACGATCAAATTGACAGAAAATAATGTTATATAGATGGAATTCGATGCCATCCATGTATACGGTCATTGATAAACATACATGTGTTTCTTTATAAATTACCTGCAATCTTACATAGTTTTGTGGACTGTCGCCAAAAGCCATGTTGAATGCATGATCCACAATATCTGAGATTTCTTCACTCACAATATTCATAATCGGCCCATTCATCTATTCCCCACTTTTATATGGACAATCAATTGCTCCCGCTCCCATGGACGATACCAAGATATCATCCACCCCATTAACAGAGGCAAAGTCAACCTTATTATTCAACACATGAGTAATGGCTGCCACTGCAGGACTGTTCATCGCGAACCCTCCACCTATCCCCACAATTGTTGTTTGCCCATCCACAGACTTAATGGGAATAGGCATCTAAAATCCTGGAGAGCACATGGTCACATGACAAACTTCCCACATACTGAAATTGTAATTCTCCATGTGCTTTGCGCATGCCTCTGTGAACAGGAACGATGAACTGTTGCGTAAATCGTAGCACAGTACGAGAATTGGGTTCAGTGTGTCTCTCAATATTAATGGTCACCCATTTCTACTTCAGAATAGCCTATTCATATTGATGTAGCCGCTTCCTTGAGCCTCAGGATTAACCTGCCCAGCAACCCACATGATGATGGCATTTTATTATTAACATGTGTTCCCCTTTTTTATAATGAAATCCATCGTCTCTTGGTTTTGTAAAGATCTCTGTCGTTTTCACCCTTTCCAAATAAAACACTCCTCTCCCACTTCCTTCAACGATTATATTCCCTACCCAGGCCCTTTGAATCTTTCATTGACTCCAAGGTTTCATGGCTTCCATTATATAAATGCAAGTGGCCATTATTAGTGTAACTCAGAGTTTTCATAGTTTCCCTAATATAAACGCAAATGGCCATTATTCATGTTTGATAGCTTGATTTATTGTAATATGTTGCTTTTGTCAGGGAATATGCTTTTGTGCGAATATGCCTATAGCAAACTCTACAGTAATGGAATCTGTCCGAGATTATAACAAACTACACACGCCCATTACTTGGCATAAATTCATTTGAACTTTGGATGTTATCCAAGCACCCACTACTCTCGATACCTGTCACATAGGACAACCACTCCTTGGGCATGTTCGTTTAAATTCGTTTCAACGGTTCCATAACACAATACAATATAATACTTATCGTAATGATTCCATGTAGTGAAGTAAAATTATCTTACGATTGCTTAGAGATGTGGTGCTTGTGAATAAGATCAAATGTTGTGTACCAAAAGTGCTCTGAGAAATACAGAAATTCAAGAGTATGATAAAATTTGGATGGGCACGCAATGTATGTACTAATACTGAAGTAATATATGTACTAAATATTATAAAATATTTAGGGTTTAGCAATTGAAGTGTTATAAAATGCTTTGGTTTTATGGTTTAGGGTTTAGAGATTAGGGTTTAGGGTTTAATTTTTTTTAAATGCTTAGGGTTTGGGGTTTGGAGTTTAGGGATTAGGATTTAAAATGTTATAAAATTCTTAGGGTTTAAGTTTATGGTTTATAACACTAGTAAATATTCTTATCGTTTATAATACTTTAGTAAATCTCCTTGGGGTTTAGCATTCGGGTTTAGAAAAACCTAGTAAATGATTTTAATAAACACTTAAAAGAAGTTATAAAATTATTTTTAAAATGTCATAAAATTCTTCAGTTTTAGATTTTATAACACTATTAAATAATTTTAAAAAAACTTTGAAAAAGCTACAAAACACTTGCCAAAATGTTATAAAATGCTTATGGTTTAGGGTCTCTGGTTTAGGGTTTATAACTCTTTAGTAAATGCTTTTAACAAACAATAAATTTATTTTACCAAAGGCTTGTTAAAATGTTATAAAATTCTTAGGGTTTAGGGCTTACATTTTAAACCCTAAACTCTAAGCATTTTATTACACTTTTAAGAAGCATTTTATAAATTATTTTAAGTGTTTATTAAAAGCATTTAATAAAGTGTTATAAACCCTAAACCCTAAACCCTAAGCATTTTATAACATTTAAAACCCTAAGCCCTAAACCCTAATAATTTTATAACATTTTAAACCCTAAACCCTAAGCATTTTATAAAATTTTAACAAGCCTTTGGTAACTTTTTTTTAAAGTGTTTATTAAAAACATTTACTAAAGTGTTATAAACCCTAAACACTAAACCCAAAGTATTTTTTAACATTTTAGAAAGAATTTTATAAATTTTTTAAAGTGATTATTAAAATAATTTACAAAAGAGTTATAAACCATAACTGCTAAACCCTAAACCCTAAGCATTTTATAGCATTTGAAATCTTAAACCCTAAACCTTAAACCCTCAACACCAAGAATTTTATAACATTTTAAAAAGCGTTTTGTAACTTTTCTTTAAGTTTTTATTAAAATCATATACTAGAGTTTTATCAACCCTAAACCCTAAAATGCATTTTATAACATTTTAAACCCTAAATCCTAAGAATTTTATAAAATTTAACAAGGACTTTGTAATTTTTTTTAAGTTCTTATTGAAGGCATTTACTAAATTGTTATAAACCATAAACTCGAAACCCTAAACCATAAGCATTTTTTGACATTTTAAATTTTTGTATATTTTTTAAGTGTTTCTTAAAAGAATTTTCTAAAGTGTTATAAACACTAAACCCTAATCATTTTATAACATTTTAAATCCTAAACACTAACCATTTTATCCATTTTAAGAAGCATTTTCTAAATTGTTTTAAGTGTTTATTAAAATCATTTAATAAAGTGTTATAAACCGTAAACCGTAAACCCTAAAACCTGAACCCTAAGTATTTATTTTAAACCATAAAACTTACACATTAAGCATTTTATAACATTTTAGAAACCATTTTGTAACTTTTTTTAAGTGATTATTAAAAGCATTTACTAAAGCATTATAAACCTTGAACTCCAAACCCTAAAACTTAAGCATTTTATAACATTTTGAAAATAGTTTTGTAACTTTGTCCTAAATGTTTATTAAAACCATCTACCAGGGTGTTATAAATCCTAATCCCTTAGAATTTTATAACATTTTAAACCCTAGACCCTAATCCCAAAATACTACATTTCATACATTTTCACAAGTGTTTTGTAACTTTATTTAAGTGTTTATTAAAATAATTTACTAAAGTGTTATAAACCCTAGACCCTAAGACCTAAACTATAAACCATAAACCCTAAACTCAACACCCTAAACCGTAAGTATTTTATAACATTTTAACAAACCTCTTGTAACTGTTTTTAAGTGTGCATTTACTAAAGCCTTATAAACCCTAAACCATAATCCCTAATGATTTTATGACTTTGTAAACCCTAAACCCTAAGAATTTTATAATACTTTGACCAGCGTTTTGTAAATTTTGTTTGTGTTTATTCAAAGCATTTAGTAAAGTGTTATAAAAGCTAAACACAAAGGATTTTGTAACGTTTTAAACCCTAAACCCTAAGACCTGGACCTTAAGCATTTTATAAGACTTTAAAAAGTGTTTTATAACTCTTTTTAAAGTGTTTATTAATAGCAGTTACTAAATTGTTATAAATCTTAAACTCTAAACACTTAGCATTTTATAACATTTTAACAAGTGATTTATAAATTTTATTTAAGTGTTTATTAAAAGTATTTAATTAAGTGTTATAAACCCTAAACCCTAAAATCTAAGCATTTTATAACATTTTAAAAAGTGTTTCGTAACTTTTTTTAATACCTTAACCTAAACCTAAACCCTAAACCTTAAAAGAATTTAATAAAGTGTTGTAAACCATAGAGCTTAAACCCTAAAAAGGTTTACTGATGTGTGATAAAACCTATTCCTTGAAACATAAGCATTTTAAAACATTTTAAGCCCTAAATGCTAAACCGTAAATTCCAAACCCCAAATCCTAAGCATTTTAAAAAATTTAAAACCCTACACCCTAAAACCTAGACCCTAAGGATTTTATAACATTTTAAACCCTCAACTCTTAAACCAATACCCTAAACACTAAACATTTTATAACCTTTTAACAATTATTTTGTACAAAAGTTTTAAGTGTCTATTACAATAACTTACTAAAGTGCCATAAACCCTAAACCTTAATCCCTAAACCCTAAACCCTAAGAATTTTACGACAATTTAAAAATGTTTTGTAACAATTTCCAAGTGTTTATTAAAATTATTTACTAAAGTGTTATAAACGTTAAACCCTAAACCCTAACCATTTTATAAATTTTTAAAGCCTAAGAGTATTATAACATTTTAACAAGTGTTTTGTAACTTTCTTTACCCGTTTATTAAAATCATCTACTAAAGCTTTATAATCCCTAAAACCTAAACCCTAAACCTTAAACCATAAACATTTTAGAATATTTTAACAAGTGTTTTTAAACACTTTTTTACGTATTTATTAAAAGAAGTTACTAAATCATTATAAAGTCTAAACCCTAAACCCTGAACCCTAATAATTTTATAACATTTTAAACCCTAAGCCTTTTATAACATTTTAACAAGTGTTACAAACCCTAAACCCTAAACTCTAAATCCTAAAACCTCAACATTAAAAGCTTTTACTAAAGTGTTATAAATCATAAACCCTAAACCCTAAGAGAATTTACTAAAGTGTTGTAAACCCTAAACCCTAGAAATTTAGTAACATTTTAAACCCTAAACACTAAGCATTTTATAGCATTTCAACAAGTGTTTTCTAACTTGTTTTTAAGTGTTTACTAAAATCCTTTGAAAAAATATTATAAACCTTAAACCCTAATCATTTTATAAAATTTCAAACCCTAAACCCCAAACCCTTAACCCCAATCCCTAAGCATTTTAAAACATTTAAAATCCAAAAACCTAAAGCCTAAACCCTAAGAATTTTATAACATTTCAATCCCTAAATCCTACAACCTAAACCCTAAACTCTAAACCTTAAACCCTAAATGCTTGACACTTTATAACTTTTTAACAAGTGTTTCGTAGTTGTTTTTGAATGTTTATCAAGAGCATTTATTGAAGTGTTGTAAACCTTAAACCCTAAACACTAAACCCTAAAACCTAAGAATTTTATAACCTTTTTTAAGTGTTTTGTAACCTTTTGTTAAGTTTTTATTGAAGTAATTTAATCATGTTTTACTATCCCTAAACCCTAAAGTTACACATCAATTTGGTGCTATGACACTTGATCAGTTTATGGATATTTTTACCATCTATGAACATGTTTAAACTAGCTCCCTTAGAAGTCAAAGAACTCAATATATTCTGAAATGCATGAGAAATTTGGGTCAAATAGCTCTCACACCTTGTTAAGTTCCATCTCCACCGATTTCTCTAGAGTTTCCTGCGTAAGCGCTGAAATTGAATCTGAGAACAACATAAAGCTGCACTCTGTCTATAACTATAAAACCACGTAAGTGAATTCTAGAAAGTAAAAGTAAAAAGTACATCCTAGAAACATAGTTGGTGGAGTATTTCCCATCTAAATGCTTCCAAGTGATGACTATTCAAGCTATAATCCACTCAATATGAATTACCATCCCTTTTCTCTTGCTAACCTCATCCCTCAATAAATGATGTTCATCCTCTTCTTAGGGATATAAAACTTCCTCCCCTTTGGTACATAAGAGGACTAGAGGTTTGACAGATGGAAGGAGGTAATTATTCAAACAATATAAACCTATGTTGTTAGTTTGAGATTGGAGAGCTTGTCATCTAAGAAGGATATTGAAGTCATTTGGGAGGGACCTCACGACATCAAGGCGAAGGTTGTAAGGATCCTCTCATCTTCTCATTAATCGAAATGAGAAATTTCTCTCATCAAGATTTTATATTTTGTGAATGATGAATGATTTGTAATTATTTATTATATTTATTAAGGCAAATTCAATCCTTAATTTCCTAGATAATAGGGATAAGTTGTTTGGATTATTATATCACATGTTCTTTTGATCCTTTTATGGTTTATGTTTGAACGTCCTATCAAGCATTGAAGAATTGCATTAGGTCACAGTAAGGGATGCTAATGAGGCATTTTGTAAAACCAGTAAGAGGTTTATCCATTAGTTATACTACTTATAATTTGAACAAGTTCAACTTTGGGAAAGAGTCAGCTCATTTGTCATGATTGTTTCTAGTTTCCATCTACGACCTAGGGAGATCACTCTTGTCTGCAATAGGGATTGTCTCGTGTAACACCTAAACCCTAAACCCTAACCTGTAAACCCTAAGAATTTTATAACATTATAAATCCTAAATCTTAAGCCCTAGGCATTTTATAACATTATAAATCCTAAATCTTAAACCCTAAGCATTTTACAACATTTTAAGAAGTTTTTTGTCACCTATTTTTAAGTGTTTAATAAAATAATCTACTAAAGTGTTATAAACAATAAACGCTAAAGAATAAACCCTAAACCCTAAATCATAAGCATTTTATAACATTTAAAAAAAAATTGTATGTTTTTTTAAGTGCTTATTAAAATAATTCACTAAAGTGTTATAAAAACTAAACCCTAAAACATATACTCTAAACAGTAAAAAAATTATAACATTTTTACACCGTAAACACTAAACCTTAGGCACTTTATAACATTTTAAAAAGTGTTTCACAAATAATTTTTCATTGTTTATGAAAAGCATTTAATAAAGTATTATAAACCCTAAACCCTAAAACCCAAGAATTTTATAACATTTTAAACCCTAAACCCTAAACAATAAACCTTAAGAATTTTATAAGATTTTAATAAGTGTTTTGCAACTTTTTTAAAGACTTCATTTTTTTTGTGTAAATCGAACTATTCTATTATAATACAAAAAGTTACAGAGAGTTACATTTTCCGCCAAAATTGGCTACATGGACAGGATGACAATTCGAATCTGAAACTGAGCCTGAGAGGGAGGACTGTGAGACCGTCCTCTTTTCCCCAACTAGAACCATAACTATACTGAAGACTCCAAAAACTGAACCTGCCACTCCCTGCAACACGAGGGAGGAGGTTGCAGACCCATACAAAAACTGAGAAGGTGCTTACAGACACTGAACTGATAAGGCAGAATCGACATTACAGACTCGGATACATAAACCATGATTGACACAGACTTTGCAGAAATGAACATAGACTTGGACTGACTACCAAAAACGACACGTGCCGCTTTGCAGATTTGCAAAAATGAACAGAACAAAGCCATACCACCATAGAAGCCCAGATCGCGCGCCTAGGTGCGAGGATTTGGAGGCTCCTCCACCATCGGGGGGATGAAAGTGCCGTGTGGCTCCTCCACCACCGGGCAGCCGTAGGAGTCTGAGGCACTCGTGTCGGTGTAGGGCGTAGTGTTCCTCTCAGGCTCGCTTGGTCCAGCTTGGTTTCTCCCCACCTCACCCGCGGCTTCCTGAGACTGTAATTGCTGACCAGGAACAGGCGATGGTGGCCTTGGATCAGCTGGGGCTCCAGGTCGGTCTTGGTGCTCGGATTTTTCAATGCGCACTGTGACGAAATATACAGCATTGTCCAGGATGCAGGGGAACATGAAACGAGCTGATGGATGCCCTCCAAAGGGACATACTGCCGACCTGCCCCGTCCTCTGCCTCGCCCTCTCCCTGTGCGAGCATGTGGAGAGAGAATTTCCTCTGAGGACGCAGAGGAGTGTGGAGACGAGGCTCTTGCTCGGCCTCTGCCTCTTGAGCCACCACGTCGACAGGCTCCATGTAGCCGTTCTCGTGGCATGATACGACGCTACCACTGACAGAGGCTAGGCCTGATACAGAACCACACCAGGACAGAGGCCAGGCTTGATACAGAACCACCCCCGGAGAGAGTGCCCTAGCTAAATGACCCGACCTGTACCTAGAAAAAACAGGACGTCCCAGAAATGCCCCTCGAACCAAGGCCTCAAGAGCTGAGGGCCGAGGTTGATGGACAATCTTTCTCCCACACTGAGCAGACATCCAAGAATTGAATAACCCCCCTCCCTAACCAAACCAGACAACCGGACAACCAAACAACCAGGGCTACGCTTACCAGACAACCAGAGCTGCACTCACCAGAGCTACTGTCGCGTCTCACTAGCTTTCGCAGACAGTTCCCCTCACTTTTCACTCTTGAAATCAGGGAATTCCTCAACCAGATAACCAGATAACCAGATAACACCCCGCTCGACCAGAGAACACTCCGCTCAACCAGATAACCAGATAACACCCCGCTCGACGAGAGGACACCCCGTTCAGCCAGATAACCAGAGCTTCACTCTCCTGAACCAGAGAACACCCCGCTCAACCAGAAAATACCCCGCTCAGCCAGATAACCAGAGCTGAGCTCACCTGAACCTCTCGAATGCCTTCCTCTCGGCGTCGAAGTGCCGCCTCTCGGCGGTCTAATAGCCCTGCCCACTTGCGAGAGCCTGCCTGCATTAACTATGGCCGGACTCCTTTGCGATTCTTCGGCCCATCTGTAAAGAGCTGGCGGCCACTTGTCATTGAATGACGCCGCCGGCTCATTAATACCATGGTCATTCACCCGCAGCCGAGGGTTGAAGATCCTGAGTTGCCAGTCATAGGCAAACTTGTTGTAGTTGAATATCTGATGTTTCATTGAGCATACCTGAGTAGGGGTGACTATTCAGATCGACTCCCTGATTGGCTAACTGATCAGCGACCTTATTGGCGGATCTTTTAACATGTTGGAAAGTGATGCTATTGGGTCTTTTGAGCCACGCTTCCAGGGATTCTAGTCTGCTGAGAAATCTCCAGCTAGAGGCAACTTTGGTTGCAGGAATACCTGCTTGAAGCCGGATAGCTGCGTTGATTAGGATCTGGGAGTCGCCTTCTGCTGTCAGCGGATAGAAGCCCTGCCGGTCTGCTATACATAACCCTTTCCATAGCCCTTCCAATTCAGCAACGTTATTGGTATCATTTCCAATCGATCCGAAGAAGACATGCTGAATGAGCCCTTCGTCATTGCGTATGACTCCACCATAACCAGCAGGTCCTGGATTCCCCTTAGCTGCACCATCAAAATTCAGCTTGAAAGAGGCTCGAGCTGGGGGTGACCAATGAGAAGGGGAGACCATCTTGTTTATCATTCGAGTGGGCGGATGGTGCGTGTAAGAGAGATGAATTCCCCAGGACTTCCAAATGATTATCTCATGGGGTGACGAAGGCCAGTCCGTTTCTTGCCAGGATCTGAGTGCTAAAGTCTCTTGAAGGTTATGCTTTAGAAGAGTCCACAGAATCTCAAGAGGGCGCTTTTTGTCATTGAAAACTCTGTTATTCCTCTCCTTCCAGAGGGTCCAATAGAGAAAGCCTGGGATAAGAGTCCAGAGTGCATTCAGCAGAGGGATTTGATAAGGCGTCTTGGGCCAATTCCGCAGAAGATTTGCTATATTCCCTTGACGATTTCCAAATCTTTGAGTGCACTTATCAATTAGATTCCAAAGTTGAGTCGCTAGGGGGCATGTTTCCATTAGATGTAGGATGGACTCTGCGTGCTGAGAGCAATTTGGGCATTGGGATGGGCCAATGAAACCTCTTCGTAGCAGATTGTCCCATGTGAGGATTCTTTTCTTGCTTAGAAGCCATAAAAAGATGGAGATTTTGGGCCAAATGGTAGCTTGCCAGATGTTACACCATAACTGATCTTTGTCGGCGGAGTTTTGGGCATGTCTCAGATTGTATGCTTCCTTTGTTGTGAAAGTTCCTCTCATTGTGTGACCCCACCTTAGTCTGTCCTGCTTATTTGACTTTTTGATCTTTCTGTGCTGTAGTTCTTGTTCAATGTCTTCAAAATCTTCTCCTTGCCAATCCTCCTGCCAGGTTCTAGCTGGTCTCCATTGTTGATGGTCTGTACCTTCACTCTGCTGCCAGAATTGTGCTATGCCTGTCAGGTTATTGCATTGCATATGAGTTTGCCAAAGCGGTTTATGAAATATGGAGGCTAGCGTTGGGAGCTTCTGCCAAGTGTCCTCCCAAAAACGCGCTGAATCTCCTGACCTTACTTCCCAAAAACTGTGATCCTGAATGAATGTGCTATGAATTTTTGCTGCATTCCAGATCATTGAGCCTGTGCTGCTTGGATTGAATCTTATCAAATCCTTCCATCCACTACCAGACGCATATTTGGCCTGCCAGAGCTTCGCCCATGGAACCTGTGGTTTTACCAGCCAGTTCCACCAAACCTTTGCGCCCAGGGTATTGTTGCTGTGCAGTGGGTCCCTTAGGCCTAATCCTCCAACGGTCTTTTGCTGGCATACCTCTGACCATTTGACTAAGGCCCATTTCCTATTTAGACCCGACGAGCCCCAGAGAAAGTTCCGCTGCAGATTACGTATGCCTTTGAGGACCCATTTCGGGGCTGCAAGGATAGAGAAGAGATAGAGCGGCATAGTTTGTAGCACAGATTTGATCAGGGTGAGACGGCTGGCAATGTTGAGAGACCTATACGTCCAAGAGGAGAGACGGGCTTCGAGTTTATCCAAAAGCGCTCTCCACGATGCATGTTTAAGAGCTGAGAGCATAAGAGGTGCGCCCAGATATTTGGAGGGAAGCGAGGCAATGGAAAAACCTAGGATTCTGGCAATATTTCTCTGAGTGGAGACAGGGGTATTGAAAAAGAAAAGCTGAGATTTAGAAGCGTTTATGGAAGTGCCTGAGGCTTCAGAGAACAGATCAAGCAGGGTCTTAAAGGAGTTAGCTTCAGCAGAGGAGGGATGACCAAAAAGCATTGTGTCATCAACAAACTGCTGGTGCGAAGATGGTGGGAGGCCATGTAATGCAATGCCTTTGATGGTCTTTGAGGTAATAGCATGATGCAGTAGACGACTGAGACCTTCCACCATAATGATGAAGATGAAAGGGGAGAGGGGATCCCCTTGCCTTATGCGGCGAGATGATCGGAAGGGCCGTGAAGTAGAGCCATTGAGTAGGATGGAGAAGCTGGGAGAAGATATGAGGTTCATTATCCAACGAGTCCAGGTGGGGCAGAAACCAAAGGCAAGAAGCATGTGCTGAATATATTCCCAGCTTAGCTTATCAAAAGCTTTTGATAGATCAAGCTTCATTATCATACCCGGCTTTTTGAGAATCTTTAAGGAGTGGATAATCTCATTTGAAAGGATGATGCCGTCTAAAATTTGGCGACCTTCTACATACCCTGTTTGCTCGGGAAGAATGAGGAGAGGTAGCAGGGGTTTGAGTCTATTGGCAATAACTTTGGAGATGAGCTTGTAGATGACATTGCATAGGGCGATGGGCCTGAATTTGTCCGGCGTGTTGGCTTCCTCTCCTTTGGGTACAAGAGCAATAAAGGTGGAGTTCAAGGAGGGGAGGAGCCAGTGCATCGAGCGGGATTCCTCTACTAAATCCCAGACTTCGTTTCTGATAAGATCCCAAAATTCATGAAAAAAGTTAGAGGTAAAGCCATCTCGACCAGGAGCCTTACCATCTTTAAGTTGTGCCATTGCATCCTCCACCTCTTGCATGGAGACTGGTTGAATAAGGTTTCTGTTGTGGTCGCCTGTGATGAGCTTTGGAATGTGCCTTGTGACCTCTTGGATAGCAGCTTTTCTGCTTCTGGTTTGCTCAGTGAGCATGTCCTGAAGGTAATCTCTGAGCTCCTTTTCCATGTCTTCATGCCTCTCTAGTTTCTCCCCCTCATTGTTATTGAGGAAGACTATATTATTGCTCATTCTTCGCTGGATCGTGGTTCTATGGAAGAATTTGGTGTTTTTTTCGCCTTCCTTGAGCCATTTTATTCTGGACTTTTGGCGCCAGAGGATTTCTTCTTGCGATCTTCTTGCTTCTAAGGCTGTCCAAAGGGTTTGTTCTTTATTGGCAAGTTCCTCCGTTCTGCCTGTTGTGATGATAGTTTGCTGAAGAATACTGAATTCCTACTCTAGTTGTTTCCTGGATTCCGTGATGTTGCCAAAATGGTTCTTGTTCCAGGCCTTCAACACTTGCTTTAGATGTCTTAGTTTCTGTTGGAACTTGTACATTTTGGCGCCATCTGGAGGAGTGAAGGTTTTCCAAGCGGTCTAGACTACTTCCTTGAAGTTTGGGTGGCTGGTCCAGAAGGCTTCATAGCGAAAAGGTCTGTTGCTTTGATTTCTAGGATGGGTCCATTGCAGCATAATGGGCCAATGATCTGATCCTCCTTGAGGCAGAATGGAGGCATGAAAGTCCCCTCCCAGATGTATGGCATTGTCTGAGAGTAGAAATCGATCAAGACGTCAGGCGATGTTGTGAACACCTCTACGCTTGTTCGTCCAAGTATAAATACCATTAGAGGTTTTGACATCGATAAGATGGTTACTACTAATGAATTCCCTGAATCTGGTGTTGTCTTCTTCTAGCTTCATCCATCCTCCTTTTCTTTCCTCTAGGCGAGTGAGCATGTTGAAGTCGCCTCCACTGATCCATAGGGGGAAGCGCCTGGATGAATTTAAGCTTGATAATGATTCCAGTGCTTTTAATTTGAGTTGTTGATCCTGGGAAAATAGGCATTGGTTAGATGCCCATGGATATCCATGCCAATGAGATGAAACGTGGCCTGGATGAAACAGCGGGTCGCATGGAAGTCTTGCAATATCAAAATCTGCGGATTCCAAACTATGGCTAAGCCTCCTGATGCGCCTAATGTGTCTGTAGAAACAGATTGACTTCCACTCCAAGCTTTATTGAGGAGCTGCTCCAGTGCCGTGGAGGTGCTCTTAGTTTCCTGGAGAAAGACTACTGCTGGTTTTTCTGTCTGTATCATGTTTTTTAGCATTCTGTGCTTTGAGGAACCGTTGAGCCCTCTCATATTCCAAGAGATAAGCTTCATGAGGAACTATGCGGGAGGGCCTTGTAGAACTTTGTTAATTTCGGGAATCTTCCAAATTCCATTAGTTGTTCTCCTAATATGACTGTTCTCTGTAGATCGGTTTTGCGCCCTCTTTTCTTCATCTCTTTTAGGATTTTTTTTCCATCCCATGGACTGCCTGCTTGTATTCCTAGGCATTTCTTGTGTTGAGCTTTGTTCAGTACCCTTTCCAGTCTTTCTATTTCCCCAGGGGGGATGGTAGTATATGCTTTTTGCTTACAAGCATCTTCCAATTTGTGAATGTCTAGCCCATCCAAGCTTACGTTCTCTATGTCTTCTTCCATGCTGATGGGAGTACTCAGATGATCGTCTAGGATCTCCATATCGGAGGGCTGTAAATCTGTAGCTATCACTAGCATTTTTAACTTAGATTTAAGAGGATCACTGATTATCTCCAAAGCAGAGGGGCGCGGAGTATTTTTAAGGAGAGGCTCAGCAGAAGGAGGTGTCTGAGAGGCTTGAGAGTCTTTTTGAGGCGGAAGGTCAGAGGGATCTTGCGGGGTGAGAATCTGGTATCTGTTCGAGGAGTCTAGATTCTTATGGCTGGGGAGGACATCCTTTTTCCCGTTGGACGTTGAGGGGGCTGCATTCGGTTTCTTAGCATGTCTACGGCGGTGTGGTACTTTGACAAACCCCTCTGAGTCTTTGGAGATCTCATTGGTGGAGGATTGGATCTAGACATTTAGAGGGCATTCTCTGAACAGATGTCCATGTACATGGCATTTGCGGTAGAGAAATGGGATATGTTCATAATCAAGAGTTTGATCCCATTCATAATCATCACGATAGAGGCTTACCTTTTCTGCGAGGGTCTTCTTGAGTTGCATCTGGACACAGATCCTTGCATAGGAGGTGAACCTTCGATTTTTGGTTTCCTCTGCCACCTTGATGAAGGTTCCAATGCGGTTGTCGATGTCCTGTAGAGTTTCTTCTCTCCAATACTCCGTGGGCAAGGAATACATGCGAATCCTGACCGGTACATGGCTGAGGTCTTCGGTATCTGGGTTGAATCGGGGTTTCCAATCCCGTAAGAAGAGACCCGCTGAGTTGAAGAAATAGGGGCCGCCCTCAAATACTCTTGTTTTGTCCTCTATGCAGGTGAATATTGCTGTGAAGAAGCCTTTAGGACCCAGAAGCAGGGAAACATGTCCTTTTGGCTTCCACTTGGAGTCCACCCAGCCATGCAAGGCTTTTTCCGTTGGCCAGAAGCCTAGAAATTTCCCAATTAGCGCGTGGTCCTTCATGTACTGTATTTCGCCATTGATTTTGTGTCTTGGAAGCTCCACTCTGATTCTTTCCGGTGCTTTGGGGATGCATGTAGCCATTTTTGTCTGTGGTGATGACGCCTTTGGACTTTCTGGCATTTCTTCATCATTGCATGCATTCAGTTCTGGAACGACTGGCTGTTCAGAGCTTTGTCCTGGCTCAATGTTCAGATTCTGAGAGGCCTTGGTTGTTACTGGTGCACCGTCATCTCTGAAAGGATCACTAAGAGGAGGGGAGGGTTGGTTACCTGCCCCTCCCCGTTGGGAGGACATGATGTAATGCGCAGTCAGGCGCTGTCGCGACTGCTGCTACTAACGACTTTGATGGGTGCGGCGTCTGTGGTCAGATGCGCAGGTCTGGACATGGGCAGAGAGTTGCAGAGCGCCCTAGGTCATTTTTTCCTAAAGACTTCATTAAAAACATTTAATAAATATTATAAAACCTAAAGCCTAAACCCTAAACCCTAAGCATTTTATGACATTTTAACAGGTGTTTTGTAACTTTTCTTTAAGTATTTATTAGAAGCATTTAGTAAAGAATTATAAACCCTAAACCCTAAACATAATAAAGTGTTATAAACCCTACACCCTAAGAATTTTATAACATTTTAAAAGGTGTTTTGTAACTTTTTTTATGTGTTGATTTATACAATATACTAAAGTGTTATAAACCCTAAACCCTAAACCCTAAACTCAAAAAAATTTATAACATTTTAAAAATGGTTATGTAACTTTGTTTTAAGTGTTTATTAAAACAATTTAATAAAGTGTTATAAAACCCAAACTCTAAAGACTAAAACCTAAACCCTAAGCAATTTATAACATTTTAAATGCTAAACCGTAAACCCTAAACGATAAGCATTTTATAACTTTTTAAAAAGCATTTTGTAATTTTTTTTAAGTGTTTATTAAAAGAATTCACTAAAGTAATATAAAAGATAAACCATGAACCCTAGAAACTAACCATTTTATAATATTTTTTTAAGTGGTTTGTAACCTTTTTATAAGCATTTATTAAAAGCATTTACGAATGTCTTATAACCCTTAAACCCTAAACCATAAACCCTAACCCATAAACCCTAACCATTTTATAACATTTTAAACCCTAAACCCTAAACCCTAAGCATTTTATAACATTTCAAAACATAAGCGCTAAACTCCAAGCATTTTATAACATTTTAACAAGCCTTTCGTAAAACAAATTTAGTTTTTATTAAAAACATTTAGTAAAGTGTTATAAATCATAAATCCCAAACCCTAAACACTAATAATTTTATAAAATTTTGGCAAGCATTTTGTAGCTTCTTTTAAAGTGTTTATTAAAAGCATTTAATAAAGTGTTATAAACCCTAAACCCAAATAATTTTATGACATTCTAAAAATCATTTTGTAACATTTTTTAAAGTGCTTATTGAAATCATTTACTAAGTTGTTATAAACCCTAGAAATATTTACTAAAGTGTTACAAACCCTAAACCTTAAACAACTAGACTCCAAACCCCAAACCCTGAGCATTTAAAAAAATTTAAAACCATAAGACATAAACCCTAAACCCTATGAATTTTATAACATTTTAACAAGTATTTTGTAACCTTTTTTCTAGTGTCCATTAAAATAATTTACTACAATGTTCTAAACCCTAAACCCTAATCTCTAAACCGTAAAACCTAAGAATTTTACAACATTTTAAAAAACATTTTGTAACTTTTTTTTAATTGTTTATTGAAAGAATTTACTAAGTTGCTATAAACCCTAAAGCCTCGGCATTTGATGAAATTTTAATAAGGTTTCTGTAACTTTTTTTAATTGTTTATTAAAAACATTTACTAGAGTGTTATAAACCCTGACACCTAAACCGTAAACCCTAAAACCAAAGCATTTTATAACATTTTGATTGTTAAACTCTAAATAGTTAACATTTTATAATATTTTAACGAGCGTTTTATAACTACCTTTAAGTGTTTATTAAAAGTAGTTACTATATCATTATAACTCTAAACCCTAAACCCTAAAATTTTATAACATTTTAAGCCCTAAAACCTAAACACTGAACCCTAAGCATTTTATATCATTTTAACGAGTATTTTAGAACTTTCCTTTAATTTTTTATTAAAAGCATTTATTCAAGTGTTATAAACCCTAAAAACTAAACCCTAAGAACTAAAAACTAAAACAAAAACCTTAAAATCATTTACTTAAGTGTTATAAATCATAAAACCTAAACCCTAATAGCATTTACTAAAGTGTTATAAACCATAAACCCTAAAACCTAAACCTAAAATCGTAAGAATTTTATAACATTTTAACAAGTGTTTTGTCACTTCTTTTAAGTGTTCATTAAAAGCATTTACTAAGGTGTTGTAAATGGTAAACCATAAACCCTAAACCCTCAACATTTTATAACATTTGAAACCTTAAATCATAAACCCTAAACACTAAACTATAAACCCTAAACCATAAACCCTTAGCATTTTATAACCTTTTAACAAGTGTTTTGTCACTATTTTAATGTATATTAAAATCATTTACTAAAGTGTTGTAAACCTTAAACCCTCAACCCTAAAACCTAAGCATTTTATAACTTTTTAAAAGTGTTTTGTAACCTTTTTAATTGTTTATTAAAACCATTTACCAAACCATTATAACCCCTAAACCATAAAACCTAAAACCTAACTCGTAAACCATAAGCATTTTAAAGCATTATAAACCCTATACCCTAAACCCTAAGCATTTTATAACATTTCTAAAAGAAGTTTGTAACTTTTTTGAAGGGTTTATTAAAAGAATTTACTAAATTGTTATAAACCCTAAACTATAAGAATTTTATAACATTTTAAACACTAAACCCTAAGTATTTGATAACATTTTAACAAGCATTTTGTAACTTCTATTGAGTGTTTATTAAAACTATTTACTAAAGCATTATAAACCTTAAACCCTAAGCATTTTATAACACTTTAAAAAAAAATTTGTAACTTTTTTAAGTCTTCATTAAAATCATTTACTAAAGTGTTATAAACCCTAAACCTTAAATCCTAATTCCTAAACCCTAAAGTCTAAGCATTTTATAACATTTTAAAAGGTGTTTGTAACCTTTTTTAAAGTGTTTATTAAAAAAATTTAGTAATGTGTTATAATCCTCAAAAATAAGCCATAAAACCTAAACCCTAAACCCTAAGAATTTTATAATTTTTAAACCCTAAGCTGTTGGGTCCCTATAATACTAGTGATTACCCCATTACTATTGTAGTTGTACCCCTTATTAATATTGTTGTGCCCCTATTGT
>APFE030434480.1:0-14683 GCA_000404065.3 Pinus taeda | reverse complement strand
GAGCCTTCATCATTCGAAGAAGCCGTGAAGCATCAAGTATGGAAGGATGCTATGAATGAAGAATTCGAGTCAATAATGAAGAATGATGTCTAGGATGTGGTCCCTAAACCCCAGGACAAATCGGTTGTCACCTCTAAGTGGCTCTACAAAATCAAACATGGAGCTAATGGAAGTGCAGACCCTCCCATTCACAAATGTAAGAGGGAGTTGGCTTCTGAATTTGAGATGAAGGACCTAGAACCGATGCACTATTTCCTAGGGTTGGAGGTCTGGCAAAAGCCAGGTGAAATTTTCATCTCTCAAGGAAAATATGTTGTGAAGATATTAAAAAGATTTGGGATGGTGGACTGCAAGCCTGTGACTACTCCAATGGAACTTAACTTTAAGAAGTTATGTGGTAGTGCTACTGGACCTAAATTGGAAAATGCTTTTGAGTATCGTCAACTCATAGGAGCACTGATGTTCTTTGTGAAATCCCGTCCGGACATATGTATTGCAGTTAACAGATTGAGCCAATATAAGGTTGGATTGGTGCCAAGTATCTTTTGAGATATCTTCATGGCACAATCACTCATGGACTGAGATACATTGTTGGAGATGCGAGGCTGGATGGTTATTCTAATGCTGATTGGGTTGGCAGTGTGGTGGATTGCAAGAGCACTTCTGGATGTTGTTTTTCTTTGGGTTCTTCTTTGATATCCTGGATGAGCAAGAAGAGAAATTGGTTGCCTTGAGCACTGCCAAGGCCGAATACATAGCTGTTAGTATGGCCTCCTGTGAAGCTGTCTAGTTGAGGAAGCTCTTCAGTGAGCTGTTTGGACATGTGTTGGATACCACCATGATCCTCTACGAAAACCAAAGTGGGATCCGATTATCAGAGAATCCCGTGTTTCATGATTGCTGCAAGCATATAGATATCAAGTACCAGCTTATCTGGGATATGGTACAACGAGGAGCAATAAGGCTCCATCACATTGGGACTAATGAGCAGGTCACTAATATTTTGACAAAACCCTTGGGGAAGGCCAAGTTCTTGGCCTTTCGAGAATGACTTGGAGTCGTAGAGAGACCCTCTTATGAGGGTCCTGTATGAGATGGACATTGAGCTTTGGGAGCACCGGGGGGCTTGGGGTGCTTCTTGGAGCGATGAGAAACCATAGGGTGAGTGGTTCAGCCTTCCCCTGCGATACCCCTTGGCGACATGTAGGCAGGATGGGTGGTTCATCCTTGTTGTGATGAGGCATCCTACCCATGTAGTTTGGGACTCATGGGAAGTACCTCTCATCTGGGCAATGAGTAAGGAAATGAGGATAGGGACCATAGTTCTACCGATGGATGCATTGTGTACTACTGTACTCCCTATGCTAGGATGACTGATATTGATCTAGGATCAATTGGAACTGACTTCGGTTCAGTAAGAGTGGTATGAGACACTCTCTTTTGATTGGAACTAACTTCGGGCCAGTATGAGTGGTATGACACACTCTCCTTTGATTGTAACTGACTTCGGGTTAGCAGAGAATGGTATGATACATTCTCGATCGATTGTAACTGACTTCGGGTTAGCAGAGAATGGTATGATACATTCTCGATCACTTCTTCTTTTTCATAGTTCAGCAGAGCAGTGCATTGATGGCAGAGAGTATAGATTAGCAGATGGAATTCTCCCTAGTTGAGATAGTGTTAAAATTGGAAACTAGGGCCAAACTCCACATGGGTCATCTTATTTATGACAACTGATATTTTTTTTTGGTTTCCTCTCTCCGATAGGTGTAGGATTGATCTAAAGATCATTCGATTCTGACATGTACTAATGAATTTATGAATTTATTTTGATTATGCTCAAATTGTCAAGGTTAGCCAACAAACTTAAGTAGGCTCAGAAGCTCAATGGTCACGTCTATTCCACCCTCAATGTTGCATATAAATAGATGGTGACTTAGCCTCATTTGGACACACTCATCTTCACACTTCTCTCTCTCTCTCCTCATTGATTGGGTATGGATTTCTGGGCCTTTCTATCTCCACACGTCTGAAATTTCAGGAGAGCGAAATTTCAAGGGGATGAAATTTCAGGGAGCGATATTTCAAGAGGCCGAAATTTCAGGAGACCGAATTTCTGGACAGTTTGACCAAGCGTTGACTAGCATGCATTGTCCTCCTTTGATTGCATTTTTGTGAGGGCTATCTCTGTTTGGGCAGGCCGCATTTTTGGGCACAGAAATCGATGCTAAACGTTCGTTGACTGTAGATAGGGCTGACTACAGGTGGGCTATTTGACCAGACTTTGACTGGGCTAAATTTGATTGTTTTGAGGGTTGTTTTATCTTGCTGTTTGGAGGCCGAAGTTGACTGATTTGCTCAGGGTCAAATCTGCCCTGGTTAGGGCTCTTTTGCTAATGTTATAAATTATCAGATTTGTAAATTGTATTCTCCCTTTGCTAAACTATTGAAGACTAAAAGAATATTTGATCAAGGGTTTCCCCACATTGGGGTTTGTCCCTCGCTGGTGCCACATCTCATGTCCTCTTGTCTTGCTTGTGTTCTACTGTTTGTGTTTATGTTCTATCTGCATTTTACTATAATGATGATGTGATTGCTAATCTGAATATTGATACTGGGCTAATACAGATTTTGAAGTAAAATTGCTCTAAAGCATAGACCATACTATTGTTGCCTAAAAAAAACTGTTTTCTCACACTGGGTTTTTCTGGGGACGTTTAGTCCAAAAATAAGTGTCCTTTGTGTGGTTGTCTAATTTATTTTTCAGTACTTGATCTATATATTGGTGTAGGCTGCAGTGTATTTGCCTTAATATTTTCTGCATAATTCTGAAAATAACTTGTTAAAATGAACAACACAAGTAGGTAATGTAAATCAATTTATTGCAGTAGGATTTCTGATTTGTTAGATTCAAAAATTTTCACATGGTATCAGAGGGATTGCAGATCAAGGAGGACTGAAGCCATTTGTGAAAGGACAGAGAAAAATATGTGCGTGAAGACAACTGTCCTGAGAGAGCGCAATTTCAGGCCAAGAGAGCAGAGGAGGGATGATGCAGTCACCAAGGGAGGCTCAGGCAAGGGCTTGCGTCAACCTGATTGGGTGACGTTGTGGCCGCAGAGGGTAGCGTAGTGGTTATTGGGCCAACGTGTAGACTATTGAGTCTCGGTTTTCTAGTTGCCGTGGCTAGAGGTGCAGCGCAGATTTCATTTGGAGTAGCTGGTGGGGTGCTGATTTTGTTGGTGCAGAACAATATCTAGTGGGGTAGAAGCAAAGTAGAGGGAATTAGTTCGTTAGAAGATTTCTTGCCAAGAAATCTAGATCCAATGCTGAGCATCCGCAAAGAGGGATCATAGAGGGGTGGTTCGATAGTGGTTGGCAAAAGGATTTTCGTGAAGGAAATTGAAATTCAGAGGGAGCTTGTTCCTTAAAGGATTTCTAGCGCCAAAGAAATCCAGATCCGAGTTTTGCTGGGGCAGCAGGGAAAGAGGGAGAAGAGAACCATTTTGACATTCATTTGAGTAGAGATGGCCATTAATGGACTGAGGGATAAGGACAGGTTGGATGGAGCATCCAACTTCGTCATCTGGACAGCCAGGATCCAGGCAGTTTTGGATAAAAATCGCATCAAGGATTATGCCTTGAGGATGGTTGTTGTTCCGGTTGTTGCTGATCCTCTCAAGAAGTACGAGGAGGCTCAGGGAAAAGAAAAGTGCTTGATCTTGGATGGGGTCAAGGATCATGTGATCCCACATATTGCTGAAAAAGACACAAGAAGGGAAATGTGGGAGGCCTTGACCACATTGTACAAGGGAACTTCTGTTCAGCGGGAGATGTTGCTTGAGAGTCAGCTGAGACAGTTTTAGATGCAGTAGGGAGAAGAAATCTATCCCTTCCTTCTCATATTGCAAAGGATCCGTGACCAACTAACTTTTGTAGGGCCTACACTAGATGTTGAATTTATGGTCACGACTGCCCTGAATGTAGTCACTGAAGACTAGGAAACCTTTGTCCAAAGAATCTTGGGCAGGGCTTCTCTTCCCAGTTGGGAGGAGATGTGGGTAGCTCTTCGACAGGAAGAGATTAGACAATGGACAAAGGCGGGAAGCAACAACAAAAGGGTTAGAATCAAGAAGGAGGAAGAGGAGGATGCAGCTCTCGCATTAGCGAGACAGTAAGGGTAGCAAAAATGAAAGAAGAAGGACATATCCAAAGTCAAATGCTTTAGATGTGGAGAAACTGGTCATTCCGCCACGTAGTGCCCTTAGAAGAAGGGCTAAGAAGAGAAGTCTAACTCAAAGGTTGCTCTAGCGAAAGCTGACAAAGAGGACGATGATGATTGTGCCATGAGTGCTCATGCACCTCTAGAGAAGAGGTGGGGCGATATTGAGCTATAGTCGGGAGGACTACATAATGGGTATGATCCTTGAGGTGCCCAAACTCTGGATCACTTACGGCTACGGGAGCCCTTAATGACAGTAGGAGAGTGACGAAAGCCAGTTGGTGCGAGGGATGATGGAGTAACAATAGTAGAGCTAGAGTGCCAAAGTCTGAAGCAATGTAATGGAGTGTTGCAGCAGTGCGGAAGGCATAGAGCAGATGCAATAGCAGAGCTAGAGTGCCAAAGTTTGAAGCAATGCAGTGGAGTGTTGCAGCAGTGCGGAAGGCACAAAGCAGATACAACAGTAGCGTAGTAGAATCAGAAGGTCAACAAAGCTTAGCCACAGAGGTAGCTTCAGCGTCAAGGGGCATCCAGACTGACCAACATGTTAGCTTTTGGGTGACTTTTCAATTTCTTACTTCTTAGTAACTGAGTTGCAGTTAGCAGTGGTAGTGTTATGGATAGAATGATGCAGCATATCGAGAGGGAGCTGCAGTACAAATACAATAGTGATAGTGTCATGGGCAGCAGTGGAGATTGTAGTTGTGCAGTGGATGAAGGGCAACAGGTCGAGCATCAGCAACGGAGAGGACTGATGTCGTGGATTAGTGTGATACTTCTGCTGGGAAGTATTGCTAGAGCACATTCCTCGCTAAGAGGGAGTGTTGATTTTTTTGGGTAGCATCAGATGTGCTCTAGCTCCGAATTTTTGTGGAGGGGCTAGAACACATGAGATCTCCAAGATCGAGAAATTGTTTGGAGAAATTTCACCCAGAGTGCATGTTATTCAAATAATTAATTATTTTTAATGGTGCCTAAGTTAAAACTTAGGAAATTAAAATAATTAAAGTGAATTAATGTAAATATGGGTGAGAAGCTTCTAAGTGACAAGGATCAAGTCTAATTTAATCTTAGCTATTGATTAGAGATTAGATCACGACCGTTGATTTCTCAACAGGAAAAATATAAATGAAGGCTTGGGGATAGTTGGAGAACACACACAAAGAGATAGGGGAAATCGATTTTCTGAGGTGAGAAGTTCTCAAGAGGAAAATTGATTGGGGAGACCTTGTAGTTGAGGGGTAGGGATAGTTCGATAATACTGTCAGAGAGGCAGAGAGAAGCTTGTGGAGGCAGCGTAATAGCCAGGAGGATTGACACTGGGTTAGTCTGGGCCCACGCAGCCTTGACGCAGATCCAGAAGGCCAGCGTAGAGGAGAATGCTGCCTTCCACGCAGAAAGCCAGAACTGCCGGAACAACTGAGAAAGCTGATGTAGTGGCAAAAGAGATGACGCAGAGCCTGTTAGGCTAATGCAGGGCCTATGCAGGGCCAATATAGAAGTAGCTGGGGCTAGCCAGTTTTGTTGCCGGATCAGTTGGAATCTGCCCAGTGAAGTGAGGTCAAACTCACTTAGATTTTCGCCATTGTATTTCTCTGTCACTGGTTTGTCAGGAGGGAAACCAACATTTGTATTCAAAACTACTGTTTAATAATAGAAAACCCTCAGAGCTGCTGCACCGGTTTTCTTGCATTGGGTTTTTCCGGGGACTTTTAGTCCAAAAATAAGTGTGTCCTTTGTGTGGTTGTCTCATTTATTTTCCAGTACTTGATCTGTATATTGGTTTAGGTTGCATTGTATTTGCATTAATATTTTCTGAATAATTCTGAAAATAACTTGTTAAAATGAAGAACACAAGTAGGTAATGCAAATCAGTTTATTGCAGTAGGATTTCTGATTTGTTAGATTCAGAAATTTTCAGTCAAAACCTGCCTCTTGACTCACATATATATTGCGCATTTGTTGACCTCATTTTGGAATCATCACACATCTCATTTATTTGACCAAACATAAGAAAATCTGTTCACGCGTGCGAGGAGAAAGTTTGCGTTGACCTGCTCATTTGACTTCTGTCGACCAGTGTTGACTTGTTGTTTCTCTCTTGTTTGACCGAGTTTTTGACTGAAGTTTGAAAGCTAAAATTTTTGTGGTTCGTTGACTGTCTTTGACCTATCTCAGTTCTAGATGTTGACTGAGAATTGACCGCAGGTCAACTATTGCACTTTGACTGAAGTTGACTGGGGAAATTGCAGTTTCAGCCCTTTGAGCAGTAGTGTCAGGCCAAAATTCGGCCCTCTTGTTCTAGTCTTGTTTGCTACTAGAAAATCAACATATGGCTGATGCAGGTGGCGGAGATATAATGGCCCATTGTCATGGGCTAGTGGCAGCTGTCAGGGCCAAATGGACGAGAAGAGTAGGAGAAAAGTTTTCCCCTATAGGATTACCCATTTTGGTGGGTAACAGGGCTTTTGGGGGTAACCTATCTTAAATTCATGTGATCTCTATGATGGAGTATGAATCAAATTTTACCAATAATCATGCCCAATTGGATGGATTGGTGAATTTTCGATTCTTCTTGATTGATAAAGGTGAATTTGGTATCTATGCATGTGATTTATGACTTTTGCAATTCTATTAAAAGAGTGCACATTGGATTTTGCATTTTTAGTGATAATATTACTTCTGGAATGTCGAATATGTTTGATTGAACATGTGATGACATTGATATTTTTGCTGTACTTTTTTGAAATATGCGTATTACAAGTTAGTTGAGTTTCTTGTAAATGTACATGCTTTCATATGCATTTGTTCTTTCTTATTTTGATGTAGGCTATGGCTTACAAACATGTTTATGAAGGACAAAGCTGTATAATTGCTGAGCAAAGTGGATCAGGAAAGACTCTAGCATATCTTGCACCTCTAGTACAGCGTTTGAGAGAGGAAGAACTCCAAGGCAAAAGCAAATCATTTTCCAAGAGCCCGCGTGGACTGATTCTAGTACCTACTGCTGAGTTGGCTGCTCAGGTTATTCTTTTGCAGTTTCTTCCTTGTATTATTTGTCAGCTTTAACTATTCCCTATCATTATCTCTTTTTAACTTCATGAGGTGGTAGGTCTGAGAGGGTGAATCATTGTATCTCTTTGCAATTTCATATTTGGCTGTAGCGTTGTATCTAGTTCATTAGAGATGGAAACATCTTAAATAATACAATGCTTTTATTCATTGTGTTTTGATAAAGCTGTCTTGATATTGATTGGATTGTTGTGTACAATGCTTTTGGTTCATCTAATTGTCTCATCTTTTATTCTTAATAAAGTTATAAAATTATCAGTAGTTTCAAGGTAGTCTGCTTTATAAATTATCAAAGTGCTTTTCTTGGTCAAATGTGTAAACCTCTTCGTGATAAGCTTTGCAAGCTGTATGTGAAGCCTTATGAAACATAATGTAATGACAAGTGTACAAGGTCACATTAAAAGTCCTAGTATCATGGGGCTTGCTATCTTGTGGAAAATAAGCATGAGTAAACAAACATTGGTTTTATGTTCTGTTACATGAAATGGGGAAATGAAAAATGGTTCTGAAAGGTGCATCAGCTTTGGAAACTGCTATTTGAAATTTCAGGAATTTGTTGAAAATTTAAGTAGCTGCGGTCAGTATTTTTCATTGCCAAACAACGGAGAAAATTCAAAAATTAAAGTTTGACCAAGTTAGCCTCATCTTCTTCAAGTCAGCCCCATGTGTTAATTAGCCCTCCTCACACACATATAAATAGGGCATCGTTGGGATTCATTTGGAGCGTTATCATGACACAACTCGATCTGCAACTTCAGAGAGACATCACACGTATGAAAGAGAGAGGAAGCTTCTTTTGACCTGCGTTGGCTATCTTCTTTGGAGCTGCTTTGACTTGGGCAACTTGGCATCTATTTGACTGAGGTTTTGACTGTGTTGGAGGGCCAAAAACTTAAGAGATACTTTGACTTCGCTTGACTAAGATTTCATCCTTTTTTTGGCTTATTGGCCAGTGTTGACCGCATGCTGAATGGAGGTTTGACCAAAGATTTGGACTGTTTTCTGAGGTTACTTCAGGACCAAGTTTCAGCCTCTCTGTGCAGACTGTAATTGTTGACTAGAGTTGACTTTTCTCTCTCTTAGTTGACTGGTTTTAATTGGAACAGTATTGAGGTCAGATTCATGGAAAATTTTAGGTGCTAATATTCGCAGGTGGCCTAATTTTCCACGATTTTTCCAAAAAAAAAAATTCGTTGATTTTCCATTTTTTCTAAAAATGATTCGCCCAAATTTTACAATATAAACTTATTTTACCTTAAGAATCACCAACATTATATATATATATATAATCATTATAAATTTGAATAGTTTTACAAATATGTCAATAAACATTTTATAGTTTTTATATTACAGACCAATGAGATTCGCCAATGTTTTTAAATTTCAAGATAATTTTCCATCCTTAAAATTTTGTTTTTAAACTTCAAGATAATTTTCCATCCTTCAAATTTTCCCTGGTCAGATTTGAATCTTGTTGGAATATTCATTGATGTACTATTGATGAATAGAATCTCTCTCTCATAAGGAATGAATTGTTGGAATTTCCAAGTCTAACTGTCAGAAATCTTCAATGTACTTTTTGATTTATTTCTGCCTACTTGTTTTGTTTAATTAACAAGTTATTTACCATGTAAATACTGAAAATAAATACAAATACATGCTCAACACATTACAGATCTTCAACTGAAGGAAAAACAAACACACAAGTGACAACGTTGTTTTTGGACTAATGTCCCCGGAAAAACCCAATGCGGGAAAACCGGTGTAGCTATCTGAGGGTTTTATTAGTAAGCATTTACAGAATACAATCTGGGTGCCAAACCAGCTCACCCAATAGAGAATGATCTCGACAGTAGTACCTTTCAGTCAGAGACAGATATTCCGGTTAAAACCCTGGATGAACAATCCCACAGCTCTCAGTTCCAATCTGCCCCACGAAATCTCTAGTGTCTGCCTCTAGGGAAAGCGTCAGCCTCTCTGGGCCAGCGTCAGCCCAACGTCACCACAACTTGCCCTGCGTCAACTTCTAGAGGCACTGCGTCAGCCTCTAGAGCCTCTGCGTCACCCACACTGGCTCTCTTTGGCATTACGCAGTGCTTGGCTCCCTCTGCGTGGGACTTGACTGGCTTTGCGTGGCCTCTAGCTGCCTCTGCGTTCCTCTATCCCGGCTTTTGCACTGATGTTCCCAATACCCTCTTTGCCTCTCTGCTTCTCTATTCCTTGCCCCTCAGCTGCAACTCTGATCACTCCTTTGATTTCCTTAGCTGCAACTCTGGTCACTCCTTCGATTTCCTCAGCAAGCCCTGCCCCAGAAAATCGAATTCTTGATCAACTCGGTGCGTTCTCCAAGTGACCCTCAAGCCTCCTCTTATACTTTTCTCGTTGACAATTCAACAGCTGAGATTAAGTCCCTAATCAACGACTAAAATTAACTCTGGCTTGATCCATGACTTTTGAACCTTTATAACATAGTTTTATATTAATTCACATTAATATTTTAGTTTCCTTAAGTTTAGACTTAGGGACTCCATAAAAATATTAATTATTTTAATGTCTCCCAAATTGTTTAGAATCCGCCCAAACCATTTCTGGGCATTGGAGATCTCATGTGCTTTATCCTCTCCACCAGTTTTCGTGGCTAGAGCACACACAATGCTACTCCAAATCAAAATAGGTTGGGTTTTCCCCTTGTGGGTTTTGCCCTGGTTGTGAGCCTAAATGCTTGGTGTCTCTTGTCTATTGTTTGTTTACTGTGATTTCTATTTTTCTCTATTGATGATAGTTACTTGATGATTGGAGTATAAAGAAAGGACTGGTTATATCATTAGAAGTAGTTATCAATTGTGAAGAACTACTCTAGTCTTGACAACACTAGAAAATCAACATGGAATTAGAGCTTTGGTGAAGGAAAAAGAGCTGTGGGATCACCTTGAAGAGCACTTGAAGGTCATCAAGAAGCACTTTGTAAGCTTTTTGAATTCTACGTTCTATTTTTTGATCAGCAATCTTCATCATGAATACCTACATGAAGACTGAAAGCAAGCTTGAAGGAGCTACAAATTACAGGGCATGGAAGGCTAGGGTTGAAATAATACTTGAAAGAAACAAAGTCTTTGGAATTGTTATAGATAAAGTCACTGATCCATCTGATCAAGTAGAAAAGGAGAAGTTTCATGAAGATGACATCTTGGCAAGAAGCATCATATTAGACTCTGTTAGGGATCATTTGATTCCCTATATTGCTAAGCATAAAACTTCAAATACCATGTATGATGCCATTGTTGGATTGTACACTATCAACAATGTCAATCAATCCATCAATCTAAGAGGTCAACTTCGCAATATCAAGATGACAAAAAATGACATGGTGCCATCATACTTCATCAAAATTACTTCAATTAGAGATCAACTCAAGGCCATTGATGGAGAAGTCTCCAACAAATAATTGGTAGCTGCGGCCTTGGGTAGTTTTCCTAGATCTTGGGACTCTTTTGCATCAAGCATTAGCGCAAGAGAAAATGCACCTACTTTTGACAAGCTATGGGTAGCCTATACTTGAGAAGAATTAAGACTCCTTTCTAGAGGTGACATTGAAGATCTAAGTGAAGAAGATTTTGCTGCAAATTCAAGAAGCACCAAAAGAAGAAGACCTAATTTTGGAAGGTTTCAATGAAATTATAATAGAAGTTCTTGTGAACCACTCAAATTGCACTTGAAGACTTGTCAAAGGTTCCATGATCAAAGCACACTTTAGAGCATTCCAACATCATAAAAAAAGTCAGAAATTCCAGAATTCATTTTCTTTCTCACTTCAGTTTGTATGGATTCCGCAACCCTACAAGGACATTGTAAAAATGATTCTAGTATGATGGAAAAAAGAGTCATGTAAAAGGCATAGGTAGCTTAGGACTATACTAGCAAGTTCACTCTAGGGAGATTTTTTTCCTTAGTTCATTATTTGTGATTTTCAACACTTATAATCAGTTAAGTTTTCCTCCCAGATATACCCGAAAGCTAGAGTGCGGCGCGATGGTAGAGTCTTAGGTGAGTCCTAGTGTCTAGTATCAATGTATATTACCATAGTAGATCACCTCTAAAGTTTCGTAGAATTTGGTTGAGTCTAAGTGTCAAATTTCAATTGTGAAAATTTCCATGCTGGATTGGAATTTTGTATGTAAATTTGATATATCATGTAATAAGTGTTGTCTATAGAAGTTGTAGGGGTATGAGTACTCAAAATTAGACCTCAACTTTCTATCTAGACACACTTTCAGGGTCAAAAAATTGTATATTTACCCCTCAAAACCCATTTTTTCCAATTTTTGGCAAAAACTCGCAAATAATTAGCCAAAAATAAAAATGGGAAGAAAATAAAAAAATTATCTCTAGGTGGAAAATGATGAAAAAATGAAGTGGCATTTCCCAAGAAAAAAAGTCAAGTCAAAAAGTGATGGAATCTCCATAAATCAAGCTAGAAAATCACCCCAAAAAAAATCGAGGGTCCAAAGTTGGTTGATTTGAGTGAGATTTTTTCGAGGAAAAAGATGGAGAACATTTTTTGAGTGGTCCAAACCACTTCAACATGGATTTATCTCTCCACCCAACCACTCCACGACAAACGACTATCCCTCATGGATCTCTGCACAGGCTCATTAAGGGTTACGATTTTTTTGGCTTGGATCTAGCTGTTTCCTTAAGGGACCTACCGTCGCCCGGATTGTATAGGCACCGCGATAGCCGCTCAAGGAGGGGGCTATCACTTTGATCCCCGCCCACTCCGTTCTAGCCTAGATGTCCAAGTAGCCAAAATTCAAATCTTGCAATTTTGAGTTTTTTTAACCAATTTAAATGTGATTTTAGGGCTTATGATATCACTGCTGTAAATTGATAATTACAACAATAATAAAATAGGGAAAATTAGGGTTTAGAGAGAAAACCCTAGGCCCAAGGCCTTGAAGATCTTGTTAAACACACACATGGTAGAAAGAGTATGAAAGATAAAACATGAGAGTACATTTTTTATTAACAAATGATATACATTTATAGTATATGGTGTGACCGTTGGGTTCGACATCCTAAGGTCTCTTGGACTTCCTTAGTCTATTCCGCTTCCACACTAACCCATAGAGGATTAGGTGTCCGACATTCCCCCCCTTAATTCGAAGGGTTATGTATGAGTCCAAGAAGAGAGTTGTAATACAAAATGTGCAAAAAATGCATGGCAGCACTAGGTTGAATGTGCTCTCTGAAATGTTGGTATAAAGGGCGATGGTTTAAGGATGACCACCAACACTGGAATGCTTAGTGCAATTCCTAGAACTCTTCCAAAACTGGCAAGAAGCTGAAGTCTTCTGCTAAAGGAAGTGCTCCTGATGTTTTGAAAAGGGAAACCTTCAACCATGAAAGGGAGGTCTCACCCCGCATAAAAGGGAGAATCTCAACCTGAAAGGGGAGGTCTCAATCTATGATGGTTTAAGGATTACCACCAACTCTGGAATGCTTAATGCAATTCTTGGAACTCTTCCAAAATTGGCAAGAAGCTGAAGTCTTCTGCTAGAGGAAGTGTCCCCAATTCTATTCCTGGAACTCTTCCGAAACTGGCAAGAAGATGAAGTCTTCTGCTAGAGGAAGTGTCACAAATTACCAACTGAAGGCATGTTCAGGGGCATCTTTGTCTTTGGCTACAACTCTGAAACGGGTGCGGCAGGTTGTGGCTCAGGCTCGCTTGATGTGGCTTTGAAGCTTGTAGATGACCATCATTTCCCCCCCTGTCAGATACAAGGTGAGATGATGGAGAAAACTCAACTGCAAGACTGTTCAATACTCTAGAACAAGTTCTGACATATGACTGGAATATCTTCTTAGCTGTTGATGCCCATTGCCAAGAAGCGATCCATCCAAGATGAATCTTTGTTTTTGCAGGAGGTTTGTTTCTTAAGCATCTGTTTGTAGAATGACTGGTTTTATGACAGTGCTTACATGGATGAAGATCAAAACAGTGATCTTTCAAATGGCCAACTCGGTCACAGTGTTGGCATTTCACAATCTGTTGTGGCTGTTGTGGAAGAGAACCAGAATCTGAAACAGCTGAAGGTGAACTGTCATGAGGAGCAGGTGAAGATGAACCGTCCTGAAGAAATCCAACACTTTGAAACTGAATGGGCTTTGAGTAGTTTGGAATATGAAAGGACATGTCCTTCTCATATCCAAGACCTGTTTTGTGCTTTTTGTGGACAAGCTCTTCCCAAGGTCCGATGATGGGCTTGGGAAGTGCAAGCTAAATTTCTGCTTTTGCATGCAATTCTTCTACTTCATTGGGCACTAGATCTGAATCAACTTGCTACTTATGGTAGTCTGTCTCAATGTTCTGAACAGAAACAGGTTCAGAATGATGACTCCATTGTTTTAATTCTTCTTGTTGTCGTTGAGATTCAAGCTCCAAAAATTCTATCTTTTCTTGTGTATACTACAGATAGGTTTTAATACCACAGAGAGTGTTCTTGCTGATTTTCACTGTATCATGATCAGTAGAATGCATCAAAGTTTTCAAGAATTCTATTACTTCAGTAATTTGAGCCATATTCTCTATTGTCAAAGTTACACCTTTTAAAAACTGATCACAACTATGACCCAATGTGGCAAAGTAACACCCACTCACAATGCAAAGACATTGCAATATCCTCTATAAATGTGCACCAATTAACCAATGTGCAACAAGAAGCAACAAGTAGAATTCAAAGATGTTGCAATTGGATAAACTTGAATTGCTTTACAGGAGTCCAGGAGAGTCTTGAAGCATACCATGAAGCAACTTAAGTATTCATTCAACACTATAATTCTTTCTTTCTCAAAACTTGCAAGGAACCAACAAACTAGACAATGCAGATTGGTTCTTATTGAAAACTTTTATATCTCAACACTTGCCAAAAATAAAAGAATGCCAAAATACCAATATGTGTTCCCACTTGAATATCTTTTTATTTGCTGACTTCACTCTTTGAATGGCATAAATTTGTTCAAACTCAGAGCCGCTCCTACAACTGTGACTCTTCTACTGACATAAATTTGTCTTCAATTCACATATAAAATTTATTGAAACCAAATCACATATTTAACTCCAACTTATAACCAGTGCACATATAGTCATATAATCTCAGTAATAGCATCTACAATAGACCAAGTTCTGGCACCCAATCTCGTTAGCTCATCAAAACTATCTCTCGTTGAAAGAGTAGCTGTCGAATCAAACAACTTACTGAGGCACCTTTAGTCAATACAGAGTCCATAAATTATAAGATTGTCAACGAGATTAACACACTTGCCCAAATTTTCATGTATTACGAGAGCTAGTAAATGGTTATATATATATATCCTCAGAATGGTTCA
>APFE030434473.1:136846-155703 GCA_000404065.3 Pinus taeda | reverse complement strand
AACAATGGAAATAAACCAGCTAGGGCGATGGTAGCTTATCTCTGAGAAGAGATGTGTCGGCTACATGCCTCTGAACTATGTTACAATGAGGCTCGAAGGCCTATTTATTATTGAGAAACAATGGAAAGCCCTAAACATCCAAAAACCTAACCCTAGAAGATGAAACGCCAAACTGTGGGTCCCGTTTCGGTAAATTGGTACATTAACTTCCCGAGGTCGTAACTTTGGCATACGATCTCTGTTTGACGCGCACATTATCTCATTAGAAAGATCTATTCGAGAAATACAACTTTGGGAAGAGATCCAACCATGGACCCATGTTGCTCCCAATTTTCCCAAAAACGTCGTTTAGGGCCTCAAAACGACTCCAAAAGTTCAGGACCCGAAAAATTGCTAAAAATAGTAAACTGTGCTACAATTAAGGAAACTGAAAAGCTGAAAGAAACGATGGTAGGGGTCCAAGTGGACTTGGAAGATGGCCACCAATATCCACCTGGATCAACTGATAGTGCCAACATCGATATGATAGATGAGTACCTTGCTACAGGAGTAAAAGTCTCATCAGATTCGATCCCCTCGACCTGTGAGAAACCACGAGTAACAAATCTTGCCTTATGTTTCTCCACACTATCATCAATAGCTTGCTTTACCTTGTAAAGCCAACGGGAACTCACAACTGACTTGTTCTCTAGTCTTGGAACCACACCCAAACACTATTCCGAACTATGGAGTCATACTTCTCCACCATAGCATCAACCCAAATCGGCTGCTGCACTGCTTCCTCAAAGGAAGATGGCTAAGTCTCAACACATTTTCCAACAAAGGCCATGTATCCAATGTACCGATCAGGTGACCTCCTCTATCTGCGCTGAGAAGATGGTTCTGCCACATTCTCTCTTGCGTGCAGCTGCTCCGCATCAGTTGAGGCTCCTCCTCCTTAGAACCAAAAGTTCCTCCATAGCCTGTAGTTGGAGCTCCCTCTCAAGGGAAACTCGCATGGCCTTCTTCTCATCAAACTTAAGATCTTTGTGAACCATTGTCTTTCGACTGGTAGGCAAGTACGCCCGATAGTTGTGAGGTGTATCAGTGTACCCCATAAGTATCCCCAACTTAGTTGTCGGCTCAAGTTTCTTCCGGGCATCCTTCGTCACATGGCAATATATCGATGAGCCAAAGATCCTAAAGTGACCCACATCTGGTCTCTTCCCAGAGAAAGCTTCCTCTGGTGTCTTCATCCCAAGAATGCGATGCAAGCTTCTATTCTACAAATAGACCATTGTGTTGCATGCCTCAGTCCACAAATGAAGTGGTAGGCCTTGGTCATGCAGCATCGTCCGAGCTACCCCCACAATCGTTTTGTTCTTCCTCTCAGCCACCCCATTCTGTTGTGGGTTATGAGGTGTCGTCAACTCCCGTTTAATTCCTTCTGTTGCATAGAAGTACTTAAACTCTTCAGAGCCATACTCTCCACCATTGTTGCTTCTTAAGGCCCTGATCTTCTTCCCTGATTCTTTCTCAACCAAAGCTTTGAACTCACAAAACTTTGAGAAGGTTTGATACTTCTTCTACATGAAATAGATCTAGCATCTACGAGAAAATTCATCAATGAAAATCACATAATACCTTTGTTTAGCGATGGAGGCTGTTGAGAATGGTCCACACACATCTGTATGAACTTGCTCCAAGATTGCTTCAGCTCGACTGTCTCGATCATGAAAGGAATATCTTGCATACTTTCCCAAGGTACAACCTGTGCATGTGTCCACTTGCTCAAGTTTACCTTTGGGAAGTCTGTAGAAATCCGCTGCATTATTTTCAAGGGCCCATGATGCAAGTGGCCCAACTGCCTATGCCATAACTCGCCAATATCTTGGTTTTGCACCAATTCTGCTTTGGAGCTCAATGCAACACAATCATCTACCTCCATCTTGTAGAGATTCTTCACTCGAATCCCAATCCTCTTGGTCTGACACGTGGCTATGTGTCTTAGGAACACCTTTCCTTTGCTGAAGACTACATCATAGCCTTTGTCTTCCAACATTACGATCGATACCAAGTTCTTCTTCAGTCCAGGCACATACTTTACATCAGTCGGGGTGAGAGGAGCTCCATGCTTCCTCTAAAAAACAATCGTACCTTCACCTAAAACATGGTACTTTCCATCATCGCCCATCTCTATGCGCATTTTGAGGTCTTTCTCCTCCAAGATACTGAATAAACTCTTATCGTCGGTCATGTGGAATGAGGCTCCACTGTCCAGGTACCAAACACAACCCACCATCGATGAAACCATGCATGTGATAAGGATAAAATCTAATTCGAACTAAGAGGCTAATGCCTCACCTTCTAATCCTTTCGAGGATCCCTTCTTGGATTTCTTCAATGGACAATTAGTTGCATAATGGCCCACCTCATGACAATTAAAGCATCTCACTTTAGATTTGTCAATCTTCTTCCCACCATGGGAAGAACTCGATTTGGAATGGGAAGCCTTCCCTTTCCCTTTCCATGCCTTACTTGCTAAGGCTAGATTTTCTTCATCATCATGCTTACATGAAGAACCATCTCTGGTGCTTCTCCTGATCTCCTCCTGCATCATATCCGACCACAGTCGTTCCCAATCCAGTAGTTTCTCTCTTCCATTCACCGAGTCCTGGTAGCTATGCAAGCTCTTAGGAAGACCGAGGAGAGAAAGACTCACCATATCATCATCGGTTGTCGTTATTCCTACACTTCCAAGCTCATCTCTATAGGTGGCGAGCTTGTTCAGATATGTAGAAATCGTGTCGCCCTTTTCACACTTGATTTTCTGAAGCTTGTCCTTCAGCGCTCGTTTCCTCTGGTCGTTGTTGTTCTGATATAGGTCCTTCAATGTCTTCCACATTGAAAACAGAGTCTCCTTCCCATGGAGACTCGAGACAATATGGTCTCAAACCCCCTCCAGAAGAATCCTCCTCGCCTTCACCACACACTTGTTCCATTTCGTAAATTCTTGGGCATTAGCTGTTGCTGGCTTAGGGATTTCTTGATCAATGAAATCCTTCAAACCATTGTCTTCTAATACCGCTTGCATGCAATCCTTCCATGCTATGTAATTCGAGCTGCCATCCAAGGCATACTCGAGTCTCAAGCCATTGAACGCCATTGGTGAACTTTGAGGTTTGATAAGAAATCGATTTTGTACCTCCAATCAAGAACTCCAAACTTCAAACTTTTCCCTTCTCAATATGTTGTTCACAACTCTGATCACCTTTGCTCTGATACCATGTAGAAATTCTCACTGTAGATTAAACTGATTATGCAAGGTACTAAAGCAAAATACTTAATCTACTTCTATTAACAAACTTACGGAAGCTTAATTGATTTGAGCGATATCAAACAGAACACATATAATAGAGAAGAAGAATCAATACACATGAAACACAAAAGAATACTCTGGGAAACCCTCAGCTAAAAACTCCGCTATCTGTATTATCATACAAGTGAAAATATCTCAGGATTACACAAAGCTTTATCTCTCACAGCTATCCAGCTCTCAGTACAATCCCTCACTACTGCTCATAGATAGAATAGACAACACATATGCCTTCTCCTCTGTCCTCCAAGCCTCCTATTTCCTTGCATCGTTCCTCTGGGATGATTCACCTTCAACCAAGTGGAACACTGCTCTTACATACTGTAAAATTGCGCAATCCTCAAGGAATGAATTCCTTCTGCATGCAAGAGATTTTCTCATAGGAATATTCTTGCAACTAATAGTACATTGTCCCTGCCTTTAATCTCAACTGGGTCTTTGTCTGAACTGACATGCATGAGTTATTTATGAGATAATATTCAGTTATCTGGAGTACACTAGTTGCATGCATGCATGCATTAACTGACTGAACTCACAATCAATTCCACAAACTGTTTGAAACTAATCTAACTGGACTTAACTCAATTAACTGAGCTAACTAATTACAACTCATCCTTATCTCCTTAATTAAGGGATAACTTCCTCAATCAAAGGGATAATTGTTGCATGTCTTCATAAAGACTTCATGTTTGAATTTCTCCAACTAATTAACTCAAGATGAATTAATTAATTATTTTTCAAACAGCTGGTGGGACTAAATTCGAATTTTAATTCAAGGACAAATTAAAATTGGAATATATCCTGAAATGTTATCTATAGCAATGCTATTTTTAGCATTTCTTGTTGCTATTTTCAACAATTGGCATCCTCATAAGAGATTATAATAAATTAAATAATTTTTTCAAGTATTTCTTCTTCAAATTTTAATCTACACTTTAATCTTTGCGTTCATACATTATGGATGATTAATTATGTCATGTGAACTTAGTTTCAAGATTAACTGAGTGAAAATTTGTCAAAAGTAATGAAATATTGATTCCCCCCCCCCCCCCGTATTTCCAACATAAGGGTTGCCACCCTACTCTGAAAAGAGGAGAAAATACAATGAATTGAAATTTTGTAGACCCGTGTAGGTATTCTACTAGTAGTCATGGGGAAAATACCACAAATATTTCCTCGATATCCTTGTGGTTTGGCCTGAAAAATAAATAGAGTCAATTTCTGGTGCACACATGCCAAGAGGAGGCTTGAAATGATTGTATAAGAAATTTACAGAGATGGTAAATGAATTAGAGCTTAGAGGAGAACCTATAAACTGTAACAACCCTGGTGAAAATTCCATGTAAAAAAATGTATAAGGCCACGATTGATGGGACATGTATTCCAAGCTTAATGGTGGGGGAACATCCTAATGGGTGTTAATTCTGTTTATTATGGCTAAGGAAATTGGCAAAGGCTTTGGAAAGGCATGAGGCATTTATTGGTATTTTATTTATGAAAAATTATGGAAATTAGGAGAAAAAGAAGGTGAAAGGTCATAGGTTGCATGTGAGGAGGAAAATGAAGGAAACAATGTAAAATGAAGAAAATAGAGGCCTCATTAATAAAAAGGCTTCTAAGGATCAATGGGCAAGGCTTGGTTAGTTCAGTATTTGAGCTCTCTCATTATTCTCTCTCTCTCTCTCTCATACTCTTGGACACAAAGAGTTTTCTTGGAGCACTCTTGGAGGGTGTGGCATACTTGGATTTTTGGAGGAAGAAGGCAAAGGAAGAGTAGGAAAGCGCAAGAGGGCATCAGTATCAACAACTACATCGAGTTTTTCTTTCAGGTATCGAGTTGCATGTATGTTTTCCTCACTAGTTTTGGCATGCATGGCACATGCATGTGGTTTCTTGGTCATGATTTGTAACTGGCATGGAGAATTGCCTGGATTGACAATGGATTTTCCTAGCCTTACCATTTTCTAGATAGCCATGGTGTTGTGGGTTTATTTGCTTTGTTTTATGGTTGGTTCTCATGTTTCCTTAGCTTGGTTTGAGTTTTTAGTTCCTGGAGCCTTGGTTGGACAAACGTTCTGGAGCCTTGTAACGACTTGAGTTGAGTTAATAGTCCTGGGTTGAGTTACTAGTCCTGTAGCCTTGGTTGGACAAACACTCTGGAGCCCTTGGTGGGTTGAGTTGCTAGTCCTGGAGCCCTGGTTGGACAAACGATCAAGAGCCCAGTAAAAGTTGTGGGTTGAATTACTAGTCCTGGAGCCTTGGTTGGATAAATGCTCTGGAGCTTGGCAAAAATTGTGGGTTGAGTTACTAGTCCTGGAAGCTGAGTTGGGACAAACACTCTAGAGCCTTGGAAGGTCGGGATAGAGACCGATCTAATGTTGGTTTTGTGATGTCCAACCATGAGGTGGAATCATTATTTGATGGGTTGAGGTGGATGGTCTCTTGAAGCCCTAGATGAGTTTTGATTGATGTGTTCTATGAGATCCTACATTCATGCTTGGAATATGGCACGGGGCTGAATGGCTGAAGAGAGATTTGGCTCAACAATTCTATGGTCAGGTGGAACATGGAAGTCCCATCCCAAGTTTGGATTTTACATCATTAATGAAATGATATTTCTCCTTGTATCTCTATGACCATTATGATGGATTAATTCATTGGTATTTATGCTCCTATTATGCTGGTTAATTACATGTTTTATGACAGCAGCCATGAGTGGCTCTCATCATGTTCTTACTTGTTATTGAATGATAAATATATCTATGACCTAATGGATGAAATGGTAGTTAATGTGATAAGGATACAATGCTTCATAGTGAATCTCAGATAAGTATGAGACCCCTATGCTCAGATATGTTATTTACACCTGTAGATTACACATTTGCAATATGTTTAACAAAATGCCTATCATGGATAATAGGGGTCCAGTCAAGATCTTGAACAAGTATTTTCTTTAGTACTATCATTTCCTTGTTATTTTACCGATTTGAAAAGATGGTTCAATTATGGGAAGTGACCTGGGCTCTAGGCCTGAAAAATTGGCTCAAATCTTAGAGTCGCTGGCATAGCACTGACAAGTTGGGTCTCTGGTCGCTGGTAGGAAAGCCTATGAGAGAGAATTTAGGGTTACATTCGCATGCATGCCTTGTCATCAAAGCAACTTTGGGTTTAATTCATCTAAATGCTAGGTTAACTCAGGGGTTGGGCACTTGGAGTGGTGGATTAGTTCCTGGGAGTCCTGGAGCACATGAGGGAGGTCTGTGTGTTGTGTTTTCGTTGATTCCATTTCCTTAAGGTCACCTAGGAGGTTGAATCATATCATAGTAGCCTCTCATCACATGTTTACCCCGACTGGTCGATTGCTTGGGTAGATGTGGGAGGAGGGTGTAACACAAACAATAAAAAGAATAAATAAAATACAATGGAGTTGTCAATTGTTGTGTGCCTTTTGGAGTATGGATGTACCAAAATACACTCTATTAAAAGGCTATTGCTCACTACATAGAACCAACAAGAAAATGGTTAGAAAGAAAATCACATAAATAAATAAACAAAGCAGCTAAATCTGAACAAGATTATTAATCATAATGTAATAATAAAGAAAATGAACAATGGAGGTTAGGAAGCGAGAATTCTCTTTATTTCTTGATGAAAAGAGTTACAAACTAATCCTAGAGACACTAAAGGGAGTTGATAGTGCAATGGACCCTATGACTCTCCTAAAGGAAGGCCCCTTTTCCCTCTCCTTGCAAGAATGATCTCTCCTCAAAGAAGTCCTATGGGAGCTCTCAAATGGTGAGCTCTATGAACAAAATAAATGCTAGATTGCTATATAATTTGGTAACATATACTTGCTTGGGCTTCTCTCTTGTTTTGGTCACAAATATAGTGATATTTATAGGCCAAAGCCCATGCCTTGCCTCTCCCTGGATCATTAATGAGATTTGATCTTTGAGTGAGCCAGTGGGAGATAATGGGAGTCCTTTAGAGGCTCCTTGGTGACACTTCAATGGTGTAGTGGCTTAAGGCTGAGCTATCAAACCTTGTCCTTTCACCCAATAGTTTCCAATTTAATTTAGCTTGGCCCACAGACTACTATGATGTCATTTATACAGATCTACGCAACTCTTGAAGAAACAATCACAATGATTCGTGCATAGACATTGAGGTGACTTTGAGTGGTTTGATTTTTTAAATGTTGTATTAGGAACATTTGGGTTTTCTTGATTTTTGATGTTTTACAACAATCACTAGTGCATTTACACATACCATTCTTTATTGTTAAGTGCCCTGGCTAGTGCAATTGAGTGCATGATTTTTTAGTGATTACAAAGGGCTTCTCACACGATGGAATATGATAGATATATGATGGGATTGTTGATTAGCAACACCATCCTTCTTCATAGCAACTGCATATTATACACCGGGGGGGGGGGGTTCTCCCCACTAGGTTTTCCCTCTTTACCTCACCTTTTTCATATTATGGTTTGCATAAACTATTTTGTACAATAGTACCTAACATGGTTGCAAATTGTTGGTACTCATATAATTTTTTGTACTTGAGTACCTAACATGGCTAAAAATTACCAGGATATTTTTCACATCCCAGTTGTGGTTCACAGGCGTGTTTGAGTACATGCACCTTTCCTACCTTTTAGGAGGAAAGTTATTTATATTATTTCTTATTTTTAATATGTTATTTTACCCCCTTGTAGTATCTAATATATTTGAAAGTCTCAGTAGGAACCTGGAGAGAGATTGAGTGAATGGATAGTTGATGGGATTAAACATCGCTCGAAATGTAAAGATGTAAATCATTCACAATTTGAAGATGATATTATCCTTCTGGGTGGGGCATCAAAAATATTTACAAAATGATTCAAGACCATCCTAGAAATATATCTCGATCTCTCAAGAGGAGTGGTGAATAAAAGGAAAATCCAATTGTATGGTTGGAATTGCACAAAAGCAATATTATGAGGAATACCATCAATTTTAGACTTTTATGTGGAATTAAATTGGAAATCATTCAAATATTTGGGAGTTCCAATATCAGTGGGTGCCTCCAACTCAAAGGAATGGGATGAATTTATTTAGAAGATTAAAAAAAGAATTAAAGGGTGGGGGGCAATTGGCTCAACATTGCTGGGAAGGTGGTTCTAATCAAATTGGTTCTCTCTTCTATGTCGTTATATTTATGTTTTGGCCTCCTCGCTCCTAAAAGTGTATTAAATCAAATAGGGGGTCTAATCATAAATTTTTTGTGGCATGGAGGTAAAAGTAATGAAAAGAAGTTTCATTTGGTACATTGGAATATAGTTCGCCTCCCCAAAGTGTGTGGAGGCTTGGGAATAAAGGATTAACAATTATGAACTTAGGTATGGGAGAAAAAAATGTTTGGACATTGCTCTCTGACACCAAGGAATGATGAAAGCAATTTTTTTTTTAGAAAACTTCCATAAAAGTAGGTTCCTCAAGGCTAAAAATGCTAACTAGACTAAGAAAGGGTCCATGATTTGGAAATTATATAATATGGCAGCTCCAATAATTTTAGAACACTTGGGATGGTGTATAGGAAATAAAGAAAGAATCAAATTGCAAAAAGATAAAATATCCATAGCTAAAATTTTGGAAAAGAGGGAGGATGTCAGAGAATTAGCCAATGGGATGGCCAAAATAGGACAAGTCAGAGTTAAAGATATTTCCCAGTGGGATGAGAATGGTGCATGGAAATGTTGGGTTTGTCTTGGTATACCTACACATATTCAAAAGAAATGAGAAACCTTAATTAATTCCTTGAAAGTAATCACACCCATAGATACAAGAGACCTTTTCTCGTGGACACCGAGAATTCAATAGAGACACTCAATCAACATTGGTTGTAACTTCTTAATGCGAAGGATCCTGCATCCTGCTCCTTCGAAGATATGGAAGAAGGTATGGCATAAGGATGTGATTCCAAAAGTAAATATCTTTTGCTAGACCCTCAAATCATGGAAAATACTTAACGACAGAGAATATAAAAATATGTAACATACAAGGCTTGTCGTGGTGCATGTTATGCAAAACCGATCAAGAGAATATCCCTCATCTTTTTCAACAATGCCCATTCTCTTTATTTGTATGGCGAATGACATTTGATTTTTTTTATCAATGGACTCCATCCTCGACAGTTGGTCAAAAATGTTTGAAGCATGGAAAAACAAAATCCCTTGGGTTCATAAACCCTCTCATTATCCATGAGAGCTTGGGTGACTCTGCTTAAGTTCTTATGTTGGGAAATTTGGGTAGCTCACAATGGCGTAATTTTCAACAGAGACTAACCCCTTCCAGCTCAAGCAACAGGAAAAACATTAAATTTATTATTTGAAACTATATTAGAACCAGTCTTTAAAACCTCAAATCTAGAGGAATTATCTCCTCTAGAAAAGACCTGGATTGAAGTGAATAAAGTTCCAAATCATGTTGTCAACTTCATTTCTTGTTTTGTCTTAAATAATATAACGAACATAAGGTTGGAAAATGAGGATTTTCACAATTGGTGATGAAGTAAGGAGTATTTAGCGTTGTTCTTTGATGGTGCATTGAAAGGCAATCTCAGGTTGGCAAGAGCGGGAGGGGTCATTCTTCGCCCCAATGATTAAAGAGCGATTCAATTCACCTAGAAATTGGTAGATCAATAAATAATCAAGTTGAATATTTAGCTCTTTGGAAAGGATTGGAATTAGAAATTACCAAAGGTATAAGGAGATTATTGGTTTTCAGACACTCATTAATCGTAATAAAACAAGTCAACAAGCTAAAGTTGGGGGAGATGCCAATGTAGCAATACTCCAAAGGATTGCCTTATCGTTGAACAAATTTGAAGTGATAGAGCTATATAATGTATACAAACATTTGAATTCAAAAGCAGATAAGCTAGCTAATAAGGGAACAATTATGGTTCAAGACATAATGGAGCTAGATTATTCACAAATCATATTTCCCCCTCTTACATGAGGAATCTAAAGTGGTTTATGGTTTCCAAATATGGTCATTACAACCATAAAAAAATGTGAAACAAGCCATCAGGAAGTGATTGGGAGGCCTGAAGAATTCAACACCATATATTCGAATTATGGCTATTGTTTTGTTTAACGATAGGCCCTGGTATTTAATATTGCATGCCAAGTATGTGTACAGAAGGAGCCTTGATATTCACTACAAAAATCTAAGGGCAAACCAAATGGCTAGGGAAAGGACATACTTGGAGAAGGGTAATGAACATGCTACACTCTCCATTAATCACTTGGAACAAAGCCTTCAAAATTCGTGCATTGGATTTAAATTTCACCCAATTCAAAACATGTTGTGAATTGAATATCTTGGTAGGAATGGATTGCCCCAGTGGTGATTTGATTTGGGTAATTGTGGCAATAAATTATTTTTGCAGACAACGTTGACTCAAGCATCGATTTCGGTTTATTTCTATAACAAGTTTAACTATCAGTGTAATGCAAGTTGCAGGAGGGAGTTGGCTCTTCATAATGTAAGGGGTATTGAGTTACAGGTTGATGGGAATGGCTTCCACAAAGGAACATCTAAGTGTACGGGACCAAGAATGCTTGTGCCAATCCATTAAAAATATGACAAATATGGTGATGTCATTGATGGAATTAACAAACAAAAGCAGTTAAATGGCAAAGCCGGAGAAAGATGCAAATCTGGAACTATTGGAGAAAAAATTGAATAGTTTCAGAAAAAAGTGGATAAGAAAATGAAAATTATAAAGGCAAATATGGTAGTCTTTAAGCTTAGATTGAATGAAGTGGAAGCATCCTAAAACAAAGCAATTGCGCTCAAGTGGGAGGAGCTGGAACATAATGAAGACTACCCAAGGAAAAAAGTGAGACGACCAGATGGGCAAGGAGTAGCGGTGCACATAGTAGCGAAGGAAAAAATGGACGCAACAAAACTTGTGGATGTACTAGAATTGTGAAGTGTATGGAAACATTGAAAGATGTAAAACGTTTTGGGCTTGAAACGAATCCTTACACACACACACACACAAACACACACACACACATATATACAAACACGCATATATAGATATATATAAAGTGTTTCCATGTAGGATGACATGTGGTAGTGATTGGGCATTGACCAAGGAGTGACATAACACCTATAGCACACTTCTTTATCCTTATTCTCCTCCCACACAAGTGCACACTTCCTTTACCATTTCTAGAGATAATATCATCCATCTACTTTATCCACTTATCCCTTTGTTCTTGGAAACCTTATCTCTTAATTTTTAGTCCTATTTTTTGGGTTTATCTATACTTATGGGGCTACGAGTCGCATGTGCGAGTTCTTTCTTCAATTTTCACTTCTTTTTGGCTCATCCTATTCTTGGTTAAATATGTTATTGGCACTAACTCCATTTTGGGGCTAGTTAATTGATACTGGCAGGGAGTTGTTTTTTTTATAAATTTGTGCGTGCATAAGAAACCACACCTAGTGCGCATTGATCCTTTCTCAAGAGAGTGTTATTTAATTATACTCTAGTTAAGCAATAACACACAATGAATTCAAATTGGTCTTTTAGTCTCTTAGTCTAAAGAGTGATCTTTTATTCTCACTTCTCTCTTTTTGTCTTGCAATTAGTGTAGTTTTTTGTCGCAACTAAATTATTGTGCTTGTGCTTAAAATCCTACAGGTTCAAGTAAGCATTATATGTTCATTTACACCATGCTTCGCATATGTTATGCATTTACAAAATAAGCTTGAATTGTTACCCACATACCAAAATTTCACATTTAAAAAGGCATGTTTAAAGAAAATCACAGAACTACCACATTAAGGACATAAAATGGTAAAATATTATATATTATCAACACATAATCAGATCAAATTTCCACACAACGATGGTATTTATCAGATACCAAGCAAATGAAATAATAAGATGTACCATAATATAATTCTAGTTATTGAAAGAAAAAACTTAAGACATTATATATATGTTGTTCATATGAAATTGAATGGATGTTGGTAGTAGTTGTCTTCCCATAAATGACAATTGTCCATATACCATTCGTCACAAGCCTCCTCTAAATCACCCTAGCTCGATATATCTCTTGTATAGCCTTCTTCAATATGTTTCCAAAGTTCCATCCTTGGGATTGCTTCACATTCTTCTTGCGGTGTTTGTGCTTAGTTATCCACGAGGAGTGGTTGCGTACAAACTACTTCAAGATTTGCATAATGTGGGTGTGCCTTGTAAATTTCTTAAACTTCAAGAAACCACTTCTTCTAATGTTTCTCATACTCCAACGCAAGTTGAAGAAATCTTATAAGAAATGTTTATTCCACGTAAGTGTCATACTAACAACAATATGCCTCAATGACGAGGGCTAATATATTGATGTTAAAAGCAATATTCCATTGTAAGTAGGAGACCTGAGGTTTTAAACCAAAAATGAGAGAAAATTACATTCAATGGAGCTCCTTTGATGATCATGGTTTCGTTGTTATAATTATTAAGGGTTGTTGTGCATTGAATATTATTAAAAAGTTTAAATATAATATAACAAATCGAAGTCCCATAAGCCCTTAGTTAGAATGGTCTTGATGTTGTTGCAATCTTCATGCTTTTGCAAAAAGATTTTTGCTTTGTAATGCTCATGATTGTCATTAAAAAAATGTTTAAGAAAATTTTTAGACTTTATTATTATTAATTTGTTGAATGTTTGATTCAAGCATTTTTTTTTTTTAATTGTGTATTTTTACGAGAGGATGGTAGAGTAGTGGTTGGTTTTTGAATTTTTTTTTATAGAAAAACACTTATAAACAAAATTAAATGCCATGGTTGTAATACAAAATCCCTAAAAAGATATCTTTTTTATCTTCTTTGTCCTACCTCTAATTTAAGCTTTTTCTTTGTATTATTTGTTCAAATAATCTAGATATGTAATTAGTCTGTGGAAATTCTGCATAGGAAGCTTTAGAAATCCACTAGATTGTTCCAATATCAAATTTGCAAGAGAGAGAGAGAGAGATAATTGACCTTTTTACATTGGAAAGTGCTATAATACCACTTATTATGATTCTTAGCTCTCAAGAATGAATCACAAACAATATATCATAAATACTTAACACTTTATTCAACCTCAAAACCTTTGAATTAAGGTTACACCATATAACGCTTTTATGGAAGGATCCTCTTATTTACTTGCTTATTTAAGGGGAAAATATCCCATTGAGCTAGGGTCCAATATACTAATATTCCATTACATGATCACATAAGGACTGTATCATTATTTATAACTACCTAACAAAACTTGATCATAACCAAATTTATGCTACCTAGCAAAACTTGATCATAACCAAATTTATGCTACCTAGCAAACCATAACCATAATCAAATGCTAACTACTTAGTTCACCTTCTCTAGTAAGGTTGCATTACATTTATTTAGTATTAACTACTTACTTAGAGTTATTTAATAATGGGCTTAGTTTATATCACATTTATTGGCAACCTTACTTGTTTTAGTATCACTCTAATGGTCTATTACACCCATAGAGAGGATTCCACCAAAATTGACTTCTGTAAGCCAACAAGGCTATCCATAGATAAAAGGTTTCAAGTTCTACTACAACCTCTTGAATTTAAAGGTTATGACATAGACTAGTATAGGCTTCTTGTCCAATAAACATACAACACATGGTTTAAGGTATTCATCAATGCTAATTCACTAAATGAGTGTTGATGTCAACTATTATGTTGTGTTGACCCCGTTTGCCTTGTTGTGTACATGCGGTCAATGCTTAAATTAATGGTTATGACATAGACTAGTCTAGGCTTATTGTCCAACAAACATACAACACATGGTTTACACTCACTGCTTTACAAGTTGTCAACTGTCAAGAATGCCTAACAACAATGAATTTGAAGCCATTTCCAATGCCACAAAAGCTCCCAGAGATAAATCATACCCTCTCCATTTCCTAGTGCTCGGAAAGAGATTTCCAACGGTATATGGAAGTCCAAAAATGGACTCCTGGAGCAGAAGTTAGATCACGTTGAAGTTACCATTGTAAAGCCAGAAAAACAAAGAGAAAAGACCAAGTATGAAGGCAAATCGCAATATCGAGGACCAGGGAGCCTATTGCAATTGCAAATAGGCTATCGGAGGGGTCCTGGGCATAGGCTTACGGTTTATCGGCGGGTTATGCTACCGATCGCCGATATTGCAGTCCCAAATCATCGACACATCGGCATATCGGCGTACTAGTGATCGAAGGGGTCCTAACTTTAAAGTCTCAAGGTGTTGCGATTTGCGATATTGTGTAACATCAATGGGGGAGGCCGAAAATAGTTTATAAAGGAAATGTGGGAAAAAAACAAGGTAGGGCCTCCCCCTTCTCTCCCCTCCGCGTGGCGATATGACTTATTGATGAGTAGTGGTGGGCAGTCCCGCATATTGGCCATATCGCATTCCCGTAGTCTCACATATTAGCCATGTCGCATTCCTGCATCTCGCAGTCCCGCAGTCCTGCGATATCAACAATCGACGATCGATGGAGTAAAGGGGTTATCACTGTAAAAGCCTTGTGATCTGCCGATTTTGTGATCAAGTGTAACATCATCGGGGGAGGCCGAAAAGGTTTACAAAGGAAATGCATGGAAAAATCAAGGCCGGGTGGACCCTTTCTCTCTCCTCCATGTGGCGGTACAGAAGGTGATGTAGCGCACAGGGACACATGTCACTCAGTTCCAGTGTTTTCAAGGATCTTATAGGGCCATTTCTAGGTGACACATGTCACCATCCTCAGGGTGACACGTGGCAGTGATGACATCACCCCACAGATCGACGATCACATGAAGTAAAAGCTTATTCTTCTGCCGATACTCCTTCCTGGCCGACGATTGCGATATGCGGGGGGATCCTCCCGGATGCGATATTTCATGGGTTATATTTTATAAGCATTTCGCGTCTGGAATATTGGCCAACGCGGTAAAAAAAAGTATCAAAGGCTTTCTATGTTATAAAGGAAATGGCCCCCTGGACAGTAGTGGAAAACCTTAGCGCCTAAAGGGCTAAGCACTTGTTTTAAGCCCCCGATCATATGAAGGAAGTCATAGAAAGGGGCTGAAAGCATGAGGGCTTAAAGGGAAGTCAGAACTTGCCTGTTTCATCTTATTTCTATGTTAAAGGCCCACACTTGACAAACTACTTGTTACATCATAAAACACACCCCCAAGGGTATCATAGCGACAAAAAGGATTGTGCAGAGCTTTAAAGGATGTATGGGTCGACAATTGGGGTGTTGAATGGAAGTATGGAGCATTCAAGCCAAGTATGGGCACCTTCAAGATAAGGCCCTATCGTAGCACGCTTCCAGAGTTGGCACCGAAGGCATTAAGGGAGAATGGATAGTGAACCACCTCAACAGTAGAAAAGAGAATGATGACAAAGATGTGGCTTGATTAGAAGCCTTCACAAGAACTGCAAAGGACTTCTTCCTCCATATTCCTCTTGTTTCTTATTATTTTATGTAGTTTCTTATTTCCAAGAAAGGGAGCAGATCTCGATTGTAATCTTTGGCCAATAGAGCCTTACACTGGCCGAGATATCTAGTCTAGTAGACAGCTGGAGCTCAAGCCAAGATATTTGTTTTAATTGTAACCCAAGCTCTTCCCCTTTTCTTATAAATAGGGGAAAGCAACATTATACAGAGGTTCCGAAATTTCTCACCCGATGGGTCTGAACTCTGTGATACCAATTTGGCTCAAAAATCTATAAGAGAAGGACTTTTATTTTAGACTATATTATTTACGCAGGTGAATCTTTCAGACTAAGCAAACAAATGGTGGTGATTCCCCCTTCTAAGTATTACACTATGTTATCCTCCTGTTTAATTCCATTATGTTCATATTCTTCTTTGCATGCATGCTATAATAGCTGCTATAAATGATTTCATGCTTCCTTGCAGATCCATTTGTGTTGATTTATTAATGCACATGCCTGAATGAAGGGTTGAAATTTTATCTTTAAACTGCTCTATATGAATCATATCACCCATCCTCTCTTCAGTCCATTATCTCTGCTTGTAACTCAAACAAGTGTAGAATTTCCCATTGCTTGCAACTCTATGTGTTCACTATAGAATTCTGGATGTTTTGGGCTCTATATGATGAGTTATGTTTTCTCCTAATCCTCTCTCATTTACTCAACAAAGCCTATTAAGTTGTAATCCCCTTTGAAGTAATCAGCCTCTGCTCTTCTATGTGATACTTCTGGGAACTGTGTATGTGAGGAAGTACCTGAAATACATAACTCATACCTTTGGAGGAATGAACCAAGACCCCTTATTATCTTTCATTATGTGACAATTGGAGTGCTACAAACCCCTCACATATAACCTTTCATGCACTCCTCTATTTAAGATGTCCTAGGCACTGGTCTACAATCAACCCAGAGGTTGTCTCTAGGAGGCTTTCTATCTCCTGTGCAACACTTGTGCCACAGGGTGCTAGATTTCACTACAACATCTTTCTGGCGTCGTTTCCAAGGAACGAATTAGAATATTTTTCCCTGGGTATGACAAAATTTTACATTTCCTCTGTTAGGTGAGCAAGGGAAGTGTAGGTTGAAGATCTCTCACCTTGGCAACTCCACTGTTTCAATTTTATGGTAAACATCTTGGCGATTCCACTGTTTCAATTTTATGGTAAACATCCTGGCGACTCCACTATCCATATCTTTGTTTATTCATTCTGGCTTTCAAGCAGCCCCATACTCACTCTGATGCTACAATAGCTGAAAACTCCCCCTACTTTTGAAATTGAAATCACTCATATAGGGAGGTTTTCAAGATGGCCCTTCCTGCATTTCTGACCAACCAATTTACCCCACTAGATTTCTCTTCTATTGTTGGTTATCCCAATCATGTCCCTGCATTTCATGAGTGGGATACCTATTTTCATAAATTCAGTGGGAACACAGGGAGAAGACCTGACCAACACCTCAAATAATTTCATGAATGCATGGAGCAACAAGGTATTCTTCTTAAAGATGTACAAATGAAGTTGTTCAAATTGTCTTTAGATGAGGATGCTAGAGTCTGGTACAGAACAATACCTCGTGGCAGCATATCTTCCCTAAGAAGTTTTCATACAACGTTCAATCACTATTACAAAGGTTTATATCTATCAAATACTCTATTTAAAGATTGATGAGCATACTTTAATGATGAAGACATTTATGAGGTTGATGACTCTATTAAAGATGGTTGTGGTGTTGGGTTGTGTTATATTCTTTCCATGACTAGCCCACGTAGTGAACCGGGGGGTTAGAGGGGGGGCGAAGCGCCCCCTACGTTGCACCGATTACGCAATGGGGGGGTTTGAGGGGGGCGAGTAGCCCCCCTCTATGGGGTCTAGGGCAGCGCCCCAAGAAATTTTTTTTTGGACCCTATATTAGGTTGGGCAGACCTACCTATGGTTTTCGGTCCATGGTTTTGGACGCAATGTTTTTCGGTCCATGGTATTGGATGCTTCGGCATGTATAAATATGTATTGTAACATTGAAAGCAACATAATGAGAAATCAAGCTGGAAGTCTCGGTTTTGGGATCCAGGGGAAAATCTCTGTGTATATGTGTTTTATGTGTTATGCTCTCGCATTGTTTATTTTATGTTCTTAGAATTCGTATGCAAGTAATTTTTGTACAGGGTTAAAACATACATTTGGTATCAGAGCTGTTTTGGCTTTAAGGGGATGCCTTTGTTGCTGAGGGGTTTCGCTCGGGCTTGTGGTAGACCCTGTTCAATGGGAGATCTGCGAGATCGATTCTAGTGGTAAAAGAAGATGGCGAGCAATGGAAAGATAGAGATCAAGAAATTTAATGGTCAGAGTTTTGAGTTGTGGAAACTCAAGATGGAGGATTTGTTGGTGGATAAAGATCAGTGGATCGCGGTAGATCCAGGTACTAAACCCACGGGAGTGATCGATGAAGAATGGAAGAAGTTGGATCGGAAGGCAAAGAGCACAATACGATTATGTGTCTCGGATTCAGTATTGCTAAATGTATCAAGGGAAGCTACAACGAAGGCTTTGTGGGACAGGTTAGGGACTTTGTACCAATCTAAGTCTCTAGTGAATAAACTGTTCCTACGTAAAAAGTTGTATAACCTGAGGATGAAAGATGGAGACTCAGTGACGGAGCATCTGAATGTGTTTAATATTGTGGTAAGTCAGTTACTGTCTGTTGATATCAAAATTTCAGAAGAAGATAAGTGCATTAGTTTGTTGTGTTCTCTACCAGATTCGTGGGATAGTCTGGTTATTGCAATAGGTAGCAATGCAACTGCCTTGCAGTTTGATGAAATAGTCTCATCCTTGCCGACGAAGGAGATGAGACGGAAAAATATGGAGAGCCAGAATGGTGATGCCTTGTCTGTATGAGGACGGTCCTAGAACAGAAACAAAAATAAGTCATCGAGTGGGAGATCTAAAT
>APFE030434473.1:81991-136365 GCA_000404065.3 Pinus taeda | reverse complement strand
CTGAGGGTATTTGGATGTGATGCATATGTACATGTTCCAAAGGAGAAACGAACCAAGTTGGATAGTAAATCTAAAAAGTGCATATTTATTGGGTATAAGGATGGGCACATGTTTACGGTTTATCGGCAAGTTATGGTACTGTTCGCCGATATCGCAGTCCCGCATCATCGACACATCAACATATCGGCGGGGTCCTAACTTTAAAGTCTCACGGTATTGCGATTTGTTATATAGTGTAACATCGCCGGGGGAGGTCGAAAATAGTTTATGAAGGAAATGCGAGAAAAAACCAAGGCAGGGCCGCCCCCTTCTCTCTCCTCTACGTGGCGGTATGACTTATCGACGATTGGTAGTGGGTAGTCCCGCATATTGGCCATATCGCATTCCCGCAGTCTCGCATATCAGCCATGTCGCATTCCCGCATGTTGTAGTCCAGAATATTCACAGTCCTGCAGTCTCGCATATCGGCCATGTCGCATTCCCGCATCTTGCAGTCCTACATATTCGCAGTCCCGCAGTCCTGCGATATTGACAATCTATGATCGATGGAGTAAAGGGGTTATCACTGTAAAAGCCTTGCGATCTGCCGATTTAGTGATCCAGTGTAACATCGTCGGGGGAGGCCAAAAAGGATTTACAAAGGAAATGCATGGAAAAATAAAGGTCGGGCGAACCCTTTCTCTCTCATCCACGTGGCGGTACAGAAGGTGATGTGGTCGCACGAGGACATGTGTCATTCAGTTTCAGTGTTTTTAGGGATCCTATAGGGCCATTTCCGAGTGACACGTGTTACCACCCATAGGGTGACATGTGGCAGTGATGATGTCACCCCACGGGTCGATGATCACATGAAGTAAAAGCTTATTCTTTCACCGATACTCCTTCCTAGCTGGCGATTGCGATATGCGGGGGGATCCTCTCGGATGTGATATGTCATGGGTTATATTTTATAAGCATTTCACGTCCAGAATATCGGCCAACACGGTAAAAGAAGTATCAAAGGCTTTCTGTGTTATAAAGGAAATGACCCCTTAGACAGTAGTGGAAAACCTTAGTGCCTAAAGGGCTAAGCACTTGTTTCAAGCCCCCGGTCATATGAAGGAAGTCGTAGAAAGGCGTTGAAAGCATGAGGGCTTAAAGGGAAGTTGGAACTCGCCTGTTTCGTCTTATTTCTGTGTTAAAGGCCCAGACCCGACAAACTACTTGTTACATCATAAAATGCATCCCAGGGGTATCAGAGCGCCGAAAAGCATTGCGTAGAGCTTTAAAGGATGTATGGGTTGGCGACTGGGGTGTTGAATGGAAGTATGGAGCATTCAAGCCAAGTATGGGCGCCTTCAAGATAAGGCGCTATCGTAGCACGCTTCCAGAGTTGGCGCCGAAGGCATTTAAGGGAGAATGGACAATGAACCGCCTCAACAGCAGAAAAGAGCATGATGACAGAGAGGTGGCTTGATCAGAAGCCTTCATCCATCTTCCTTATGTTTCTTATTATTTTATGTAGTTTCTTATTTCCAAGAAAGGGAGCAAATCCCTATTGTAATCTTTGGGCAACAGAGCCTTACAATGGCCAAGATAGCTAGAGCTCAGGCCAAGATATTTGTTTTAATTGTAACCTAAGCTCTTCCCCGCTTCTTATGAATAGGGGAAAGCAACATTATACAGAGGTAAAAAATTTCTCACCCGATGGGTTTGAACTCTGTGATACCAATTTGGCTCATAAATCTGTAAGAAAATGACTTGTATTTTAGACTGTATTACTTTACATAGGCAGATATTTCAGACTAAGCAAAGAAATGGTGGTGATTCCCCCTTCTAAGTATTACAATATGTTATCCTCATATTTAATTCCATTATGTTCATATTCTTCTATGCATTCATGCTATAATAGCTGCTAGAAATGACTTCATGCTTCCTTGCATATCCATGTGTGTTGATTTACTAATGCATATGCCTGAATGAAGGGGTGAAATTATATCTTTAAATTGATGCATATGAATCATAGCACCCATCCACTCTTCAGTCCATTACTTGTAACTCAAACAAGTGTATAATTTCCCATTGCTTGCTGCTCTATGTGTTCACTATAGAATTATGGATGTTTTGGGCTCTATATGATGAGTTATGCTTTCTCCTAATCCTCTCTCATTTACTCAACAAAGCCTATTAAGCTATAATCCACTTTGAAGTAATCGACCTCCGCTGTTCTATGTGATACTTCTGGGAATTGTGTGTGTGATGAAGTACCTGAAATACATCTCATACCTTTGGAGGAATGAACCAAGCCCCCTTATTATCTTTCATTACATGACAATTGGAGTGCTGCAAACCCCTCACATATAACCTCTCATGCACTCCTCTTTTTAAGATGTCGTAGGCACTAGTCTACAATCAACCCAGAGGCTGTCTCTAAGAGGCTTTCTGTCTCTCGTGCAACACTTGTGCCACAGAGTGCTAGATTTAGTTACAACAATACTCATTAATGCCAATTCACTACATGAGTGTTGATGTCAACTAGTATGTTGTATTGACCCAGTTTGCCTTGTTGTGTACATATGCTAAATGCTCAAATTAATAGTTATGACATAGATCAGTAAATGAGTATTGATGTCAACTAATATATTGTGTTGAGGCCGTTTGCCTTGTTGTATACATATGCTCAATGCTTAAATTAATGGTTATGGCATAGATTAGTCTAGACTTCTTGTCCAACAAACATACAACACATGGTTTAAAGCACTCATCAATTCACTAAACGAGTGTTGATTTCAACTAGTATGTTATGTTGACGCCATTTCCGTGGTTGTGTACATGTGCTCAATGCTTTATCACTTTTCTCCATTAATTCCTCTATGCTAATCGCTAAACAATCTCATATATAAAATATCTTGGATAATGAGCCGTTAATTAGGGAATTGTGAAAGATATTCATTGGGATTGCGGAAGAGAAAACCCATCCTCATAAAGGTGGAGGTGACGAAAAATATAGAAAAAAATATAATCTTATATATATTTAAGAAAATCTAAATATATTGTTGTTTATAAATAATATTGTTTATAAATAATAGTATAATGTGAAACTAAAGGAAACTATCTAATTTTATAACTTCTTTCTTCATATTGCTAAAACACGACCCTACAAAAAAATTGGACTTCCAATCAATTCATAAAATTCGATGAAACCCGACACATTATTTCACTAACATAGAACATAAATCAGGGTGAAATGCCAATCATCGCCAACATTTACTAAATTATTGTCAAATATGTGATTTCAAAAAAATATTTTAATTGCAAAATTAACGTTAAATTTCAATTAAAATGTAAATATATACTACGATTTAACAGATTCAAACATGTCTGTTTTAACTTATTTTTTATTTAACATCGTTAATATTTACTTATAGTTACAGCTTGATACGGCGAAGGAACATGAATCGGATGGAACGAAAACGGGAACGATCGATCGAGTCATTTCAAAGGAAACCGTTGACCAAATGACTGCCCACTAATTGGATTACTGTGGAAGAATGAATAATTTCTTGACCAGGCTTCGGTATAAATTCCTCTGGACTCCGTCTGGTGATTTCATTCATTCAGCATTTAAAACCGGGGCCAAAGTTAGCCGTGAAAATTGCGAAAGGAAAACGAGGTCGTTCATCTGTGATTGTGGAGGAGGGTTTGTAAACAATTTGTAACTGAAGAACAACAGAAGGCGGAGGAGAATAAAGGGATAGGCGTCTGATGGCGGACGGAGATTCTTCCTCTTCTTCATCATCATTCTACGGGGACTTCAAAGCATTTCGCCAAGTCACACGCGAACGTAAGTTGTCTCCAATATCCCCAATTTCAATTTTATTTGATGCCTTTGGCTCCTGCGTCATCCACTGATGTTTCTTTCTGCAATCGATTTTGAATTTGCTTGCACAATGCCTTTGCGATATTTATCGACCAAGTTTCTCTATTTTAACCTTAATCAGGTTGCTTCTCTCGTTAATTGTGCCAGCCCTGGAGGCTTCCCGGTAAAATAAGCCCCGATTTGGCCCTTTGCATAATATCTCCAGATCTCTTTGAATTGGGATCAAATTAGGTAGCTTAAATCCAAACATTGATCGGACGTTTATGTTTACTTTCTAAATGACCAGCGAGACTACCTTTTCACTGAGAATCAAGGTGAAATAATGAAATTGATTAGAATTTAATCAGAACTTTGCTTAAGGGTGATGCTGTAGCATTTGGAAGCAAACAAGACACCAAAAAGATTCACAGTAGGAAATAAAATCAGGATTGGAATACTTTGCCACCTTGAGGGGGCAACCTGCCAATGCACAACAACCATACTTAGCATGACTTCCGTTACATACATCTATGTTTTTGTAGTTGGAGGTAGATTGTGGTAACTGACGCATTCATTCCCTTGGCATGACAAGCAGAGAGAGAACAAAACTTATTACGGATAAGAGTCTAAGTGGAAAGTGCTAATAAGATACCTAACCAGATCTCTAGTAAGATTGTTAAGCAGAAGAGTGGAAGGTGTTAGTAAGAAAGCAAACCTAAATGGAAGGAAAGAAAGTGGGGTGTAACACATGCATCATTAGAAGAAGATAATAAGTAGGCAGGGTGGGAAATATGTCTTAACAGATTGGAACATAAGAGTTTTGAAGATCTTATTGAGCTTTATGATTGATCACATCTGCCCTCCTTGTCAAATCAAAAGGCAACTCTAAATTTGTGTAAACCCACAATCTGGGTTGGTCTCTTTGCTATTTAATCCAAAAATTCCATAGCAACCTGCATGCCCATGGAATTGAGGTTTTGTATGCCACTGAATTCAGTGATCTTGTATAAAATATCATGGTAATCTAGAATAAATAAAATGTACTGATGGGATCGTGGTTCAGTGGTGAAGATGATGGTGTGTCAGGCCATTCACCATGGTTAATTCCCTCAAAGCATGGAGAAGCGGTTGGGGCCATGTACGATCCTTAGGTGATTTTGACAGAAGGCACCCCCTGTTGTGACAGTTCAGTCAAAGGAAAGTGCTTGTGATTTATGGTTCATCCTTTGAGGATTGTCTTGTCCATGAAAATTGGCTCTCATGCTGCTTGATATATCCAGGAGAACTGTAATGCTTCTGGAGTTTAATGGAATCACTCTCAAAAATCAGTTGTCGGGATTTTATTGTGGAACTTAGTATTGGACAATATTCTATTTTAAGTTGAAATTCATATATAATGAAGGCACTGAAAATTCTTTTGTCTATATTAGTTTGTACAATTGGCCATCATATAGTTCACAGTTTGCAAAGTTGCACCAATTTTAGCATACAATCTAAAACATTCAAAGCACACCTTTGTCCACTGGATACGTCTTTAGCAATGGGGTGTAGGTTGCCTACTGCATTTCTAGGACCTATAATGCATTTAATCTTGTCAACTATATGGCAAGTTTCCTCTTGCTAAAGACAAGGACATGCCTACTTGGTTTCTGTGAATATTTTATCCAATCTGTAGCCTGTGGCTAGTAAGTACAAGACATGAAAAGCTCGTTCACAGTATGGTTTTTTGTTTTGAGTGTAGTAAATTGAACGGGGGGCTTTTTATTGCAATGGTCCTGGAAAAGCATTACATTTAACTGATTGCTTATTCAATGTTGAAGGTATGAACACTGAAGATTTAGCTGCCATGTTTACAATATTGGTTCAATGACGTAAACTCACTGTGTTTCTTCATATGTTTCAGACTGAAATCATGATTAACATAACCACTGTGGAAGTTCTCTCTTGGTTGACTAATTTTTACTTGACAACCAACGGTCATTACCTATCTTAGTTGAGAGTACAAGTCGAGTTATAGGAATTGTTACCCCCCAAACCTGCACTTCAAATATTGCGAAGTCTTTTAATAGAGTGCAATCCTAAGGGCACAGAGGAAGATTGTCAAATGTCACCAAAACAATTTTTCCTCTTACTTTAGGCCGGTTCTTTTTTGGCACAAGGGGGAGACCCTATCAAATATTATTTTTATGATGTTTTCTTTTGAATAAAATGGATGGTGGAATTTTCCAAGACCAATGCCTATCCAATTTGGCTATGGAGTCAAGACTCAAGATCAATGAACAAGAGGATTTGAATACGATGAAGAGGAGTAGTTAGGCTATAAACAATACACTCTAACTAACCACTTGGATATTTTGCAATACACATGAAATTAAAGGAGTGTTGTTCCAAAGATGCAATTCACAACATTTTTAGAACAACCAAGTAATAATGTGCAACAATGAACAAGAAAGGGACAAACGATGGCTGGAAATTAATCTCGTAAATTACTTGTGTAATCATTGATGGCTGGAAATAAATCTCGTAAATTACTGGTGAGGAAGGTATAAATGATGACATGGCAAACACATGGGAGGAAAGTGAAAGCCCTTAAGAGACTTTAAAATGTCGTAACTTCTTGCTCGAAGCTCGAATTTGAGCAAGAGTATAGTCATTGGAAAGACCTTTATGAATAGAATGCATCTATGACTCTATATATGGCTTTAGAGTGGTCCTTTGAAAGGATGATTTAAAGGAAAATTCGATTACCGCTCGTAATGATGCTTAGGGGGTTTGGTATGTGACATATGGATTGGAGAAGTTAGTTGGTCACAGTTGGGGTCGCAATGAATGATCGAGGTGCCTTTGGGCATGAGTCGTTGCATACCACAATCGTGGTTACACTCGTTGGGCATACTCGATCATGTGTCCATCGGGTGTGCTTTTACCAAATGCCTTGGTGCACTTGAATAGATTCGGGTGGAGTGTGATAGCCAAATATGGCTCACAAACTAATAATCTAGAATACTTGGAATATGAAGACATCCACTTTAGGATAAATAACAATATATAATTGTATGAGAGAATTGATATGGTTCGGTTACAAAATGAGGGCCTTGTATATATATACTTAGGTGGAATGCCCTTTCATGAATAGTCATCTCTTTTCATAATTATTGATTATATTAAATTAATTATTATTATTATTTATACACATTTATGTTTATAACATTGCCTTCCATTTTAGAAATGCTTTATCCTCAAAGCATATTTATGGAAAGGATTTACATCTTTGACTTTCGTTTGTAATAACTGCATTTGATTCTTGTTTTTTGATGCTGTCAAGTTTGATGACAATAGATAATACACACATCTAAGAACTAAGCAAAATTGTCGAATTGTAACGTGATCTAACCATCCTAATTTGATCCTTTGTGGAATGTTGTGCTTATAGGCTTCCCAATATGAGTTTTTATCATGAGACTTGATAATATTGGTATCAATATTCTTCGGAAGATATGTTAATTGTTTTCCTTCTAATTGATGTTGATGCTCTAATTGGTTAATGCAGTGTTGCAAACATCTCAATTTTATTGCGATAAAATCCCAAAATATAGATTTTTTTGCCTAGCCGATGTTTGCCAATTTTTATCGATATTTTCTCGATTTTTACGATATTTTTGTTTTCTCGACCCTCCCCGATTTTATCCCAATGGCAATGTTTGCAACAATGGATTAATGTTCTTTCTCTTGTGATTAGGATGTTAATAAAGTTTCTTAGTAGTGTTTCTTTGCTATGTTTCAGGAGTTTTATTTTCTCTATGCATTGATGTTGCATCATTAATTGTTGAGCTTTTATTAGTAGGTACACTCAGAATTTCTATCGTTTGTACTACAAAATCTAAGTATGTTTTTACTGCAACTAGTTTGACTTTTTTTTGAGTTGTGATATTGATTGGATTTGTATTCATTCCCTTTTACTCAACTTCTATTTTCACTTTTGAATATTTCTATGCTTCCTTCTCAATAAGTTGTTGTACTTTGTTCTTTAACGACTTCTTATCCTTCTTAAGATTCTTAATCTGCGTAAGTAATTTTTCATTGTGGTTCTTGAGGTGAGAAATTTCTTCATTTTTGTCTGTGATAATTTTGTCAATTTTTTTTGTTTGCATATTTTGCATTGACTTTTGATTTTCTTGAAGGATTACCTTTCAGATATCTTTGAAGTCCTTCAATGTTACTGAATTTGGCTCCAACTTAGTATGTTGTAATGCTATTTTTTCTTCTTATAGAAAAATGATAAGAACTTCTTCTTCATGTTTACGATGCTTCCATCCAGGGCAATCCTAGAACTATGTCACTATCATCACAAATTAAAGATTTAGCGATCAATTGTGAAATAAAAGTATAGTCTCCATTACTCATTGTAAATTGCTTATGTCATATTGTTTTTCATCCTTGTATATTGTTTCAATTCTATTCGACTTAAGAACCAAGAATTGGTTAGCACATTTGGCACTAACATAATCATTATCTTCAGTAGGAATTAGAGACAATAACATCCCTTCCTACAATTGTTCCTTTGGTTTTAAATAGTGCAAAAACAACTTTCCTAAAAGCTATAAGAAATCTTCCATTACTAGTCTCCATTTTGTGTTTTCAAAATTTCGTAACATTTCACTTAATCTTTTAACACTTTTGTGATTTGGGTATTATTGATATAATATGTTAATTTTAGGTATGTTCTATGCTGAGAGCAATTTATTTCAATTTTCACAGTTAGCTCAATATCTTTTCCAGATTAGCAATCACATCAGCATAATAGTAAATTGCAGATAGAACATAAACATAAACCGCAAAAGACAAGCCAAGGAAAGAGGACACAAGATGTGGCGCTAGCTAGGGACAAACCCTAATGTGGGGAAACCCTTGATGAATTCTTCTTATATGTTCTTCAATAGTTCAACAGAGAGAGAGAGATACATTTACAACAAAAGTCAACACTTTGACTTATCTAAATAGGAGCATAGATCATCTCTAAGAAGATGATACATGAGGTAGCTGAACTCAGTTGAAGACATGCTGCTTCAACTGATTCTCCACGGTGACTCTATCACCATGCTGCACCTATCATTGTGTTGCACCTCATCATCATGCTGCACCTCACTGTGCTGCTCCATGCTGCACCTATCATCACAACGTTGCATTTCATCATGCTTCACTAATCATGACTGTACCCATCACTGTACTGCACCATGCTGCCACACTGCTATCCCATGTGGCATTGTTGCACCATGCTGCACACTGCTGTCCCATGTGCCATTGCTACACCACGCTGCCACACTGCTCTCCCTTGTGCCATTGCTGCACCATGTTGCCACACTGCTGTCCCATGTGCCATTGTTGCACCATACTGTTAGGATACACACAAGGCTGCCATCAACATGTACAATGCTGATCTGTGTGTTATAGGGGCTTCTCATTATCAAGATATTTGAAGAGATCTCTCTTATCAACTTGATCCAAAACAAGTCAAGCAATGATCCAACACAAGTCACTAATGGAGAAGAATACATACTTCTGCACTTCTATTCATGGGTAGTATTGTGGTCACTGGTTAGGGCTCCCACTGTAACCTATAACAACCCTACAATCATGCCCAAAACACACCTTAAATTATGCAGCGTCCTCTCCTCTCCAAGTTAAATGATCTCACTGTTAGAGGAGGCACCTACAACATGTTTGACCCTCAAAACAGTACCTACAGGCCTGCGGCCTAATCACAACAGGATGGTCCCTTTACTTGGCTTGTTGCAAGAGAATATCCCTATGTTTTCTAGCCCATAAAAGTCCCTAGTTGTAGCGACCCTCTAGCAAGGTACTTCAGCCCTCCTTCCAGCACTCGGTCACTTGAAAACGTCCCTTCAAACCGTCGCTGGTCTGTCTTCCTTACTGGGGCTAGGGCAAGATAGCCCTACGTATTTGGGCAGCGTGGATAGGCCTTCCTCACCGTGCTATATCTCTCCTTTAGGCAGCGTAGAGGGCAGGTTGGGCAACATATAGAAATAGGGGTCTCCTCGCTTGAACTGTGGCTAGACCATCCTCTTTAGGACTGGAACTAGGGCAGCTTGTTTAGCCTCCTTTCCTCATGCGTCTAGGGCTTCATCCTCCTAGATTTCTCTTCCACTAAAACTCAAAGAGAGTGGAGAGAAATCAAGAGTGAAGTGTGTCTAAATGACTCTCAAGTCACCTCCTTTTATACTAAAACGTTGAGCATACGTGGGGGTGATTTGGTTGTTGGCTGACCTTGACGAGAGGGATCCAAGAAAAATATCAGGTGCCATAAATAAGATGACCAACATGGATTTTGGCCCTAGTTGCCAATTTTAACACTCCCTTTCAACTAGGGAGAACTCCATCTGCTGATCCATCTGCCAGATTGTACTATCTTTGCCATTAGTGCCCTGCCCTGCATTGCTCTTCTATGCTGAACTATGAAGAAGAAGAATTGATCGAGAATGTCTCATACCATTCTCTATTGACCCGAAGTTAGTCCCATATGAAGAGAGTGTGTCATACCACTCTTATTGATTCTAGATCAGTTCCAAAAAGAGAGTGAGTTATATCACTCTTACTGACTCGAAGTTAGTTCCAATTGATCCTAGATCAATACCAAAAGAGTGTCTCAAACCACTCATATTGACCCGAAGTTAGTTTCATTGATCCCAGATAAATATCAAGAGCGTGTCTCAAACCATTCATATTGATTCCAGATCAGTTCCAGGAGAGAGTGAGCTATATCACTCTTATTGACCCGAAGTCAGTTCCAATTGATCCCAGATCAATGTCGGTCATCCTAGCATAAGGAGTATGGTAGATACACGATGCGTCCATCGGTACTACTATGGTCCCTAACCCCATTTCCCTACTCATTGGCCAAATGAGAGGTACTTCCCATGAGTCCCAGATTGCATGGGTAGGATGCCTTGACAGGAGAACCACTCATCCTATCCATAATTCGCCATTGGGTATCACAGGGGAAGGCTGAACCATTCACCCTGTACACAGCGCATCACTAGGGGAGGGTGAGTCGCCCTATGGTCGCTTGTCACTCCAAGAAGTACCCCAAGTCCCCCAGAGCTCCTAGAGCTCAATGCATGCATCATACAACAGCCTCATAAGAGGGTCTCTCAACGACTCCAAGTCGTTATGGAAAGTCACAAATTTGACCTTTCCCTGGGGCTTCGACAGAATGTTTGTGACCTGCACATCAGTCCCAATGCGATGGAGCCTTCTTGCTCATCGATGTACCATATCCCAGATAAAGTGGTACTTGATGTCTATATGCTGGAGCAATCATAGAATACAGGATTCCTCAATAATCGAATCCCCCTCTGGTTGATACAGAAGGTCATGGTGGTATCCATCATCTGTACAAACAACTCACTAAAGAGCTTCCACAACCAGACAGCTTCCCACGAGGTCATACTCGTAGCTATGTATTTGGTCTCAGTGGTGCTTAAAGCAACCGTCTTTTGCTTCCTGCTCATCCAGCATATCGAAGCAAAACCCAAAGAGAACTAGCACTCAGAAGTGCTCTTGTGATCCTCCACACTGCCTGACCAGTCAACATTCGAATAAGCATGTAGCTTCACATTTCCGGCGGTGTATCTCAATCCATGAGAGATTGTGCCTTGAAGATATCTCAGAAGATTCTTGGCACCAATCTAGTGAGGCTCAACCAAATATGAGCCCAACATGCTAACTGCAAAACATATATCCGGACGAAAGTTCACCAAGAACATCAATGTGAATGAGTTTATGAAACTCAGAGGCATTTCCCAAATCTGGTCCGACATCCCTACCACATAACTTTTGAAAGTTAAGCTCCATCGAGGTAGTCACGGGCTTGCAGTTCACCATTCCAAATCCAGAATCCAACTCCCTCTTACTTTTGTAAATGAGAGGGTCTGCACCTGTCAGAAAGAGGTCGTTCTCATAAGGTGCCAGTATGAGAGGTCTATCATCCACAATCTTCAAGCAATGGTTTGGATCGGCTTCACTCCTAGTGAATCTCAACTTCATAAGACAACTATCAATCCTCTCATATTAAGCCCATGGTGTTTTGCATCAAGTCATAGAGGGCTTTCTTCCACCTGTATTCATGAGATTCCCAATCATGAATATCAAACCCCTTGGGTTGTTTCAAAACTGTGGACTTGCTACATGAGGGGAATGGTCCCCTTGTAAGATTTTCCTTTGGTACATCTCAGACATGTACCTTCATGCTCTTCTTGAATTCAGGCATCCCTGTCACCATCTGACTCACATCGGGTAGGGCCCCATAATAAGTAGACCTCCGGTGCTATAGATGAGATATGTCAACTGACATGGTCCCTAATGGACCACCCTGCAACTTGATACAAATTGCCAATCCTGAACTCAAAGATAAAAGCATCTTTGAAAATTCTATTTTCAAACACGTACCTTTCCATCGATGAATGCCACCTTGAAACCTTTGATTCCCATTGCTGAAATGGACACCAGGTTCTTCTTGTGATTAGGTACATAAAGAGATTCTTATAAATGAATCGAGTTACCCTCATTCAATTGAGGGGTAACATTACCTACACCCTTTCCGGGATAGGTGGCATTGACTCCAAGTATAATCCCATGATTGTTTCCATCTCTACCAAATTAGAGAGAGCACCCTTCTATCCGATGAAGTGCCTTGAAGCACTATAATCAATAAGCCAGAGTCCCAAAGAGTCTGAAGGAGAGGGCCAATATAAGATAACGCTTCTTTATCAGAAACAACATTTGTTTCTTCATACTTGGGGTTCTTTGCTTTCTTTGAAGAGTCGGCTTTTTCCTTGATGACCTGCATTACCTGTCATTCCTCCGATCATTGAAGATGTCCCTGGAATGATTGTTATCATCATCAAGTGATGTGTCCCTACCATTTGGACACTCCTTCGCATAATGGCTGAACTTATTACAAACAAGGCATCTACCTTTCCTTCCACCCTTAGATCTGGACTTCCCATTGAAGTGATCTTTAGGTGGGCCATCAGAAGCTTCTGTTGCGCCATTCTGATAATATTCTTTGCTTCGACTTCACCCTTGGTGAATTTGAAGAGGGATGAGGAATCCATTGAGCCTTTTGTCCTTTCCCAACTGTCTTCTTTGATTGGTCTTTCACTCTTGCTTGGGCTTTGTCTTCACCTCAGCTTTGATACCATGTTAATTTTAGGTATGTTCTATGCTTAGAGCAATTTATTTCAATTTTCACAGTTAGCTCAATATCTTTTCCAGATTAGCAATCACATCAGCATAATAGTAAATTGCATATAGAACATAAACATAAATCGCAGAAGACAAGCCAAGACAAGAGGACACAAGATGTGGCGCTAGCCAGGGACAAACCCCAATGTGGGGATACCCTTGATCAATTCTTCTTATATGTTCTTCAATAGTTCAGCAGAGAGAGAGAGAGATACATTTACAACATAAGTCAACACTCTTATCTAAATTGGAGCATAGATCATCTCTAAGAAGATTATACATGAGGTAGTCAAACTCAGTTGAAGACATGCTGCTTCGACTGATTCTCCATTGTGACTCTATCACCATGCTGCACCTATCATTGTGTTGCACCTCGTCATCATGCTGCACCTCACTGTGCTACACCATGCTGCACCCGTCATCACTATGTTGCATTTCATCATGCTTCACTAATCATGACTGTACCCATCACTGTACTGCATCATGTACCATTGTTGTCCCTTGTGCCATTGCTGCACCATGTTGCCACATTATTGCCCCATGTGCCATTGCTGCACCATGTTGCCACACCGCTGTTCCATGTGCCATTGCTGCACCATGCTGTTAGGATACACACAAGGCTGCCATCAACATGTACAATGCTGATCTGTGTGTTATAGGGGCTTCTCCTTATCAAGATATCTGAAGAGATCTCTCTTATCAACTTGATCCAAAACAAGTCAAGCAATGACCCAACACAAGTCACTAATGGAGAAGAATACATACTTCTGCACTTCTATTCATGGGTAGTGTTGTGGTCATTGGTTAGGGCTCCCACTGTAACCTACAACAACCCAACAATCATGCCCAAAACACACCTTAAATTATGCAACCTCCTCTCCTCTCCAAGTTAAATGATCTCGCTGTTAGAGGAGGCACCTACAACATGTTTGACCCTCAAAACAGTACCTACAGGCCTGCAACCTAATCACAACAGGAAGGTCCCTTTACTCGGCCTGTTACAAGAGAATATCCCTACGTTTTCTAGCCCAAAACAGTCCCTAGTTGTAGCGGGCCTCCAACAAGGTACTTTGGCCGTCCTTCCAGCACTCGGTCACCTGAAAACGTCCCTTCAAACCCTCGCTGGTCTGTCTTCCTTACTGCGGCTAGGGCAAGATAGACTTGCGTATTTGGGCAACATGGATAGGCCTTCCTCACTGTGCTATATCTCTCCTTTAGGCAGTGTAGAGGGTAGGTTGGGCAGCGTATAGAAGTAGGGGTCTCCTCCCTTGAACTGTGGCTAGACCATCCTCTTTAGGACTGCGGCTAGGGCAGCTTGTTTAGCCTCCTTTCCTCCTGTGTCTAGGGCTTCATCCTCCTAGATTTCTCCTCCACTAAAACCCAAAGCGAGTGGAGAGAAATCAAGAGTGAAGCGTGTCCAAATGACTCTCAAGTCACCTCCTTTTATACTAAAACGTTGAGCACACGTGGGTTATTTGATTGTTGGTCGACCTTTGACGATTTGTCCAATAACACATATAAATTCATATCTCCATGAAAACTTATCGGAATCGGATGATCTTTAGATCAATCCTACACCTCTCGATGAGAGGGATCCAAGAAAAATATCAACGGCCATAAATAAGATCACCCACATGGAGTTTGGCCCTAGTTGCCAATTTTAACATAATACCTTTTATCAATTTCAAAATAATTAATTTCATCCAAACTTTAGCCTCTTAATTGAAGAGTAACACCTTTTTGCACTTCAAATTTTTAATAATGACGAGTGTCCTTTCTTTGGCACTTAAACTTGTTACTTATAGCTTAAATATTACTTTTATAATACCCTTTTTTATATCTATCTTGGAGACTTTCTTTATACGATTTAATTCTGTTATCACAAAATCTAGCAGGCCTTGATGAGGGAAACTCTACAAGACAAAGAGCTAGATGAAGTGCTAACAATGGGACAATGGCCCACTGTCACCACAGCTAAGGTCCCCTGTTCTTTACGGACTTTCACTGATGGGAGGAGTCCTGGTATGATTATGATCACCTATAATAGATATTCTAGGTTTGAAGGTACAAGGTGATGGAGCTAGAGCTCATTCAAAAGAGACCCTCAATAAAGGTACAAGGCTTCAAAGAAGCAAGTCGCTCTCCAAGACAAGCCCTAGAAAAGAAGGCACAAGACCTAGGGTTTTAGGATTTTTCTATGGGTATAGGTATTCACAAGGTGAAGGCTTGAGAGAAAAGGCTTCTTGAGATATACTTCCACAAGTACTAAGCTCATACAACCTTCAAGGAAGTCCTCAAGTTGAGGGAGAAGAACCCAGGGTTTCCCTCTTGGAGCAACATCTAGGGAAAGAGATTTTATGGATGAAACTCGAGTGGATGCCCACCAAACTTGGAGCATAGGTAGCCTAGACCCTAAGCTTGATGCTTGGGCTCTCGAATTCCCAAAAAATCTCCTTCCTAAAATTCGTTGCAAGCCCTAAATTTTCGCTCTAGCCTTAAAAGGACCGAATTTTGCCCTTGCCTTAAAATGATCGAATTTTAAGAGGAAAAATTATGGATGAAAAGTAGAGATGACCACCAAGGACTTGGATTAGTGCTTTGTCCTTTAGGCATATGGAGTCTCAGGATGTTCAAAACAATGTTGCGAACATCAACATCAGGATAAAATCGGTAAGGGTCCTTAAAACCAAAAAATCGTAAAAATTGGGAAAATATCTGTAAAAAATCGACAAACATTGGCAAAATTAAGATACCATAAAAATATTTTTAAAAATCGGCAAACATTGGCTAGGCCAAAAAATCGTGATTTCGAGATAAATTGGGATGTTATCGAGATGTTCGCGACACTGGTTCAAAATGAGCTAAATCGTCTCTAAGGAGGCTTAAAAATTATGCCCTAGGCACCATGTTTAACCATTTACCCACTTAAAAAATTATGGGATTTCATGGAGAGGTCAAGAATTTCCTCCACTAGGAACATTCATTACCTGCCATACATTGAATAACATATAGAAAGTCTTCCAAAATTAATTTTCAATAATTAGGGCACAATTAGCACATTCTAGAAGCAACAATTCCATACATTAAACAAATTCATGAGAAAAATTCCATCAACATTAAGCACTTACAAGATGACATGCACTATATCCATCCAAGATCCAAGAAATAGCTCCAAAGAAGAAATGTGAATTAACTCCAAATGTCAAAATGCATTCCAAAAGATTCTCCAATAGCCAAAGAAACAAGTGTGAGTTGTTCTCAAGAGATCCAATCCAAGTGTGATGACGATGATAACTCAAATGAGCTCTCATCTATTTACACGTGATCTAGCCTAGAAGCCCCTCAACATTATAAAATTGGGCAAGATACATCCCTGAAGAAATTTCAACCCCACTTCGGTTATCAGTTTTCCTTATCACTCCATGCATTTAGTTTTAAATCCAAGCATGATACAAATTCTAAAATCTGGAAATGATAATATTTTTTTGAAAACCCAAATTTAGAGATTTCACAACTGCTGAAATTGCAGAAATAAAACACAACAAAATTATGACAACCACACAGAAAATAACATAGTGATTTTTGGTCAATGTGATCCTGGAAAAACCCCCTACAACTCTTGGGGAAAACCAGTTTGAGATCTCTTCTTTATTTCTGAAAATGATTTTACAGAGACTGAAATACACAGTAAAAATTCCAGCAACCACAAATTACAACTTATCTCGATTTTCGTGCTTGAACTCCACCTTGAAAATCATGCCAATCAGCAAATAGCCAAAACAGAAATTTTACAGCAATAAAACGACATTAAATGCTGTACGGCCAGCCTCGAAAAATTTGCCCATAACTTGTTGTCCCTTGGGATGTGTGCGAATAAATGCTGCTGCCCAGATTTGCTGAAATGTCTTCTTGTTGCTCTCCTTCACTTCCTCACTACTCAAAAATTCTCTCCTTGCTCTCTCTTCTTTTTCTCTCAAATGCTCATGAAAAAATGAATTGATCTTTTCCTCTTCTCTTCTCTTTTTATTCTCTAAATGACCTTTTGGGGTACCCTAAGATCTAATGGTCGAGATTCATTTAGATCTAGGGATGAGAATAAATTTGCATTTAATTCTCACTTTCTATTTTTTTAACTCATCCACTTAAATAAAGACACACTTAGCCTTTTATTTCGATAGTCACTTTTTCACTTTCTAACTCTTCATTCACTTTAATAAAGTCACCTTTAAAGTAGAATGTAACTTACCACTTATAAAGCCACTTTTAAATTAGAATGTAACTTTACCACTTATAAAGTCACTTTTAAATTAGAATGTAACTTTACCACTTATAAAGTCACTTTAGGAGAAAAGTAAAAAATAAATTTGGACACTTTTCCCTAGGCCAAAGATCAAAGCCTTAGGGAACCACTTGTCCTTTGGTACCCAAATTTTAACACTCCCTCTTACCGAGGAAAGTTTTCCTCACCACTCCCATTTTGTCTCTGAAGTATACATGCCCCGTGGTAAGGCTTTGGTAAAAATGTCCGCTACCTGCACATTTGTAGAAATGTACTCAAGCTTGACAGCGCCCTTTTGGACATAGTCTCTAATGAAGTGATACTTGATTTCAATATGCTTTGACCTGTCATGAAAAACTGGATTCTCCGTGAGTTTTATGCAACTCTGATTATCACAGTAAATTACTGAAGGTCTCAATGTCTGACCAAATAAAACAAACAACATCTTGCGAAGCCATATGGCCTCACAACTAACCAAACTAGCAGCCATATACTCTGACTTAGCTGAGCTTAATGCAACCGACTGTTGTTTTCGGCTGATCCACAACACAACTGCCGAACCCAACCCAAAATAACACCCGGAAGTACTCTTCCTATCTGAAGCACAACCTGCCCAATTTGAATCTGTGTACTTTGCCAGTCTCACTCCATCACCCTGTCTATAATCCAGACCGAAATCCACAGTCCCCTGCAAGTAACGAAGAATGTGTTTTGCATCTACCCAGTGCACTCTCTTGGGCTCACACATGAACTGACTCATAGTGTTAATTGCAAAACATATATCTGGTCAAGTGTTGACCAAATACATCAAACAACCAATCAACTGTCTGTATAGAGTAGGATCTACCAACTCGGAATCAGAAGTGTGAAGCTTCTTCCAGTTAGTGATCATAGGTGTAGACATGGGTTTGCAGTCCTCCATGTGAAATATGCTAAGAATATCCACAATGTACTTCTCTTGTCCCAGGAATAAATGCCCCTCTTCCTGTCACACCTCCAATCCCAGAAAACAATGCATCAAGCCGATATCCTTCATCTCAAACTCTGAAGCAAGATCTCTCTTGCAACCCTCAATGAGTCTCTGCACCAGTGATGATCAAGTCATCAACATGCAACACCAGAATGAGAGGCTCCTCACCCACCACAATGAAGTATAGGTTCGGACCAACCTCACTCTTTGTGAAACCCAACTGCTGCAAGTATGTCCCAATCCTCGAGTACCAAGCTCTAGGACCTTGCTTCAGGCCATAGAGTGCCTTTTTCAATCTGCATACATGGGACTCCTTCCCATGCACCTCAAAGCCCTGTGGCTGCTCAATATAAACCTCCTCCTAAATGAAGCCATTGAGAAATGCGGTCTTCACATCCATTTGGTAGATCTTCCAACCCATCTCTGCTGCAATCGATATAATGGAGCGAATAGATGTATACCGAGCTACGGGAGCGAAGGTCTCCTCATAGTCAACTCCCTCTACCTGTGAGAACCCTCTCGCCACAAATCGAGCCTTGAACTTCTCGACGCTGCCATCTGCAACATGCTTTATCTTGTAGAGCCATTTGGAAGTAACAACTGATTTACCTTCAGGCCTCGGCACTACCTCCCAAACATCGTTCTTCATAATAGAAGAATACTCCTCCATCATGGCCTCTCTCCAGACCTGTTGGCTAGCTGCCTCCTCATAACTAGAAGGCTCAGAGTCAACAATGCTTGTTACCAATGCCATGTAACTATAGAACCGCTCAGGTGGTTTACTCTCTCTAACCTGTCTCTTTGGCCCAACAATTGATGTGGCCTTGCGCAAGGTATCTTGAAGCCACTTGGGCTTGCTCTTCCCTGAGCATACTTCTCCCACCGGAGTGAAAGAATCCTCATCATCATCAGAAGCCTGAACTCTTGAAGGCCTGTCAACTGACCTCATGCCTGTAGATGCTGAAGTACCATGCGAACTGCCCATTAGTGGACTACCCTGTGAACTGCTCTACGGACTGCCCTGCATGCTGCCCGAAGAACCACCCACCTGACTCTGAGAGCCATTACTCACTAATGGACCTGACACTATAATCGACGTACCTCCTGATCCCTGACCACTGGATCCTTGTGATTGACTTAGCTGCTTTTAAGGGTGTGGTGACTCTGGATACTCTAACTCCCGTGACCTCCTGAAAGCTCTCTCCTCCTCGAACTTGACATCCCGCCTGACTAGTGACAACCACTTTCCGCTATGCAGGAATATAAATCCGATAAGCTTTCGTGGTCTCGCTATAACCCACAAAGATGCCCTTGTCTGCAGTGGGCTCTAGCTTGGTCCTGTTCTCCTTGGGGACATAGGAATATGTAAGGCACCCAAAGATATGAAAGTGCCCAACATCAGGCTTCTTCCTAGAGAAAGCCTCCTCCGGAGTCACATTCCCCAAGGCACGATGTGGACTCCTATTCTGTAAGCACACGGCGGTGTTGCAAGCCTCTGCCCACAAAAATAAAGGTAACCCCTCATCATGAAGCATGGCTTTGGCAGCCCCTGCAATGGATCTGTTCTTCCTCTCTGCAATTGCATTTTGCTGGGGGTAGTAAGGAAATGTGAACTCCCTCCTAATGCTTGCCTCAGCACAAAAATCAACAAACTCACCAAGGGTATACTCCCCTCCATTGTCCAACCTGAAGACCTTGATCTTCCTACCTGTCTGGGTCTCCACAAGAGCTTTGAACTTCTAAAACCGCTTGAAGACCTCACTCTTGGTCTTCAAGAAATAAATCCAGGTCTTCCTAGAGTGGTCATCAATGAATAAAACATAGTACTCATAGCCACTCAATGATACATGAGACATTCGACCACTCACATCGGTATGTATCAAGTCAAGGATCTCGGTCGCTCTGCTGTCACTGCTGGGAAAAGGGGATTTGGCAAACTTCCCCATAGCACATCCCCTGCCTACATCAAGGTGATTAGAATTGAAATCTGGCACACCAGTGGTGATCTCCCGCAATGTACTCAAGGCCCCATGATACATGTGCCCCATCTTGCAGTGCCAAATCTCACACAACTCTGAACTGCTAGATCTGCTGTCGGTCCTGTCTCGGGTGCTGCTACTCAATGCCATCATGGGCTGGAATGAGAACTTGTACACCTTGGTATGGCGCACACCAATCTCTCTAGCTGAAGAAGTTGGAGTTCCCCTAGGATATATAAGCACCTGCCCTCTCCTGAACAACACATCATAACCTCTATCCTCAAGTGCTAAAATGGATATCAGGTTCTTCTTCATTCTAGGCACATATAGAACATCTGACAGTTTCAAGGGAGGTTTGGCTCCCCTATCAAATGTCAATGTCTCCACACCGACTGCTCTAACAATGCTGTCATCACCAAGTACTACCTCCATATCAGTATCACCCTCTAAAAGCTCTGAGAAGTACTCTCTGACTCCTGTCATGTGGCAGGAAGCGCCATTGTCAACAGACCAAATGCTAGAAGATGCTCTGCTAGTAGTGGGGAATGCACACTCCCTCTGAACCTGTATGGCAGGTGATCCTGCACTAGTGGCCTCACAAGCTATGAACCTAAACTCCTGATCAAATCTCTCTGAGAAGCTCTCTATCTCTGCAAAAGCTGCCATGGGTTTGTCTTTCCCTTTCTTGTTCTTCTTCTCCGGACACACAACAACATAGTGTCCCAACTTTTGACAATTCCAACATTTGACTTTGGAATAGTCCTCCTTGTTCTGCTGCTTGCCTTTACCTTTGCTTTTGCCTCCACTGTTGGAAGCTTGCTTCTTTGCTCTGCCCTTCTTGCCTCTTGCTAACAATGCCACATTGTCATCCTCCTCCACTTGTTTGGCTGCCCGAAGATGGTTCTTTCTGATCTCATTTTGAATGCAATCATCCCACAACCTCTCCCAATCAGGAAGGTTTTCCCGTGCAACAATGCCATACACAAAATTCTCACAAAGCAATTCTCACCAACTCAGTGGGTGCAATGATCTCACCTACGGCTGCCAACTCATCTCTCACTGAAGTGATCTTTGTGAGGTATTCTATAGTACTATCAGTCTTAGCCATTTTAATGGCCTTCAGTTTCTCTTTTAGGACCATTCTTCTGTTTTCATTTGAGCTCTGGTAAAGACTGGTCAAGGCTGTCCACATCTCATGTGTTGGAAATACTGAGAGGGGGGGTGAATCAGTATTTCTTTTTCCCACTATTGTTTTACCAGTTAAAACATATATATTCAGAACACAAGATGAACAGCAAGAATAAATGCTTTTATTAATATAAACTGTGCAGTAAAATAGATACAATATATAGATGGTTGCAATCAGTTGCCAAGCTCCAACTTGGACTTTGGTGAGGCTCCAACCTCCAGAGCATCAACTCTATTTTGCCAAGACACCAATCTTGGACTTAGGAGCACAACCTCCCAAGGACTTCAATCCTTCCTACTTCTGAGGCATCAACCCCAAGGACTCCAATCCTTCTCACTTCTGAGGCACCTGCCCCAAGGACTCCAATCCTTCTCACTTTTGAGGCACTAACCTCAAGGGTTCCAACCCAATCTTTTCAAGGCATGTTTGGTAATCTTTTGCTCTCAGAACTCTTCTTTGCTGAGTTCTGTCTATTTACAGCTTCACTGTAGTCTCCAGGCTACAGTATCAACGACAACCAGTTTTCTTATGAATGAGTCTTGACTCTTTACAACTCTACACACTGCCCACACATAGTCTCCAATAACCTTCATGCTCTCTGATAATGTCTTCACACAGCTCTAGTCAGTCTACTGTTAGCTGCACTAAGCTCTGGATAAAGAACAACTTCTTGTTCAAGCTTATGTTCTCTGCTGGCTACTTCTCCCCTTCGACTGTTTGCTGTCCTGTTGGCCCTTCGGCCCTCTTTCTATTCTGCTGGATCCTCTTGCTCCCTCTGTCTCCTCCAGCTTATTTTCCACAGCGTTCAACAGCCTTCAACAACCAAGCACCATTCAAACAGTTCTTTATTTTCTTATATCTGACACCCCTAGCCTTTGGCTTCCTTTCTTCGTAGGCTCCTCGGCTTCCTCAACGCTCGCTTATCCTGTCAGTTTCCTCCTCCGTGGCTGTCATTTCCTCTGCGCTTGCTTTCTTCTTCGGCTTCCCGAATTTCGGTTTCCTTTGTCTATCAGAGCATTCCAATATTCACAGGACACGTTCAGGAGGAAGAGAGGCCACATACATACAGAATACTTATTACAAGTTAAAACGTGTAACAACGCTCCTTTTATCTATAATTATTTGACATACACAGGGCTTTACAGTGTAACGGACATGCCACGTCCTATCGCAATCGCTATCAGCTTGATTCTAGTCTTCTGAGCTATTGGGAGCATTCCTTAACGTATCTCTGTCTCCAAACCCCGCGCAAGCAATATATACAAATACACAGGAATTACGATCGAACACAGGCAAAAAACTGAAGGGCGGACTTCAAAAAATATTACCCCCTCACCTACACTGTATCGGATCCGCTCCTTCACAGTTTTATCGCAATCGGCAATCGCAGCTTCTGGAAGTCTTTTATAAGTCGAGCTCATGACATTGCCGATGGCCGATTCACCACTAGACGCGATATTATATTAAACCATGGTTTATATGCCCGTCGGGTCCACAGCCTTTATCGTAATCGGCAATCGCGGCTTCTGGAAGTCTTTTATAAGTCGAGCTCATGACATTGCCGATGGCCGATGGCCAATTCTCCTGTGGATGCGATATGATATTAAGCATAGTTAATATTCTCGTCGGGTCTGCAACATTATCGCAATCGGTGCTTTCATGTGGCAAGGCTTTATGGCTTGCGATATAGCGACGGATGCGATATTACAATACGTGCGATATAATAGAACCATCAGGTCCGCAATTGTATATCGCAATTGGCGTTTTAATGTGGCGGGGCCTTAACCACTTGCGATACATAATCCCGACGCGGCGGACGCGAAATTAAATTGCAACGTATTGCAATGGTCCCATGGGTCCGCGCATATATTATCGCAATCAGAGGGTTTCGGGGGTGACAACCCTTTTGAACTTTGCGATATGTATATATTGCTCTGCTGTTTTAACTTTGTTTATATGCTCCGCTGTTTTAACTTTGTTTTTATGCTCCTCCGCTTATGTACCTTACTCTTGGCATATGCGATCGCTCTACTCCTCCGATAGTCCGTCCTTTGGCGTTGTTGCTCCGATAGCTGTTAATGCATATATAGATGGGTTTTACCTCCGATAGCTCCCGATTGTGTAATCTGCTTCCTCTGATGGCTCTATTTTGGCATATATATATATATATATATATATATGGCTCCTACGTTTGCTCTGTTTGCTCCGTTTGCTCCTCTTCTTTGGCATATATATAGCATATATATATGCGCTGTTCTGCTTGCTCTGTTTGCTCTTGTAGCTCCGCTAACTCTGTTTTGGCACATATATATATATATATATATATGTGGCTCTCTCCTATAGCTCCTCTTGCTCCAGTGTGGCTCCTCTGGCTTGGCAGTGTCTTTCAAAGACCTCTTTGCATATATGAATGCCTCTCTTGCTTTGATATCCTGTAATATGCTTTGATATGCCTCCTTTGGTAACTCCTCTTGCTTATGGCTTGGCTATTCTGATGGCCTTGCTCCTGTCTCTTCATGGATCGTTCGGCTTCCCCTTGGCTTCATGTCATCCTCTAGTATCTAGAATATTGCCATATTGACATCAATGACAACTTAGGTCAACATCATGTGCAAAAGTCTTTCCTCTCACATGAGGAATGTCATGGTCTTTGATTCCTTCCAGAATCAATCTTTTTGCCTTAGCATTCTTTTTGTTAAACTTTGCCAACTGTACAGGGTCAGTAGGTACTACTACTAGGTTTTGTGTGGTATTTACCATAATGCCCTAGACTTCTGCTTCCTCAAAGATGCTCTATATTCTCTCCTTCCATGCACTGTAGTTGTTCTGCCAACCTAACCCAAAGACATGTTTCACTGTCCTACCAAATTGAAATTTTCAAATCTGTAGTAAAGGTTTCTGTTTTCTGTGTAAAAATCAGCTCGCTGTAATTTTCATTTTGCTGTCCCAACCTACACTTTTCAGCTAACCAAGCTCTGATACCATGAAGAAATTTCAACCCCCACTTCGGTTATCAGTTTTCCTTATCACTCCATGCATTTAGTTTTAAATCCAAGCATGATAAAAATTCTAAAATCTGGAAAGATAATATTTTTCTGAAAACACAAATTTAGAGATTTCACAACTGCTGAAATTGCAGAAATAAAACATAGCAAAATTATGACAGCGACACAGAAAATAACACAGTGAGTTTTGGTCAATGTGACCCTGGAAAAACCCCCTACAACTCTTGGGAAAATCAGTTTGAGAGCTCTTGTTTATTTCTGAAAATGGTTTTACAGAGAAACTGAAATACACAGTAAAAATTCTAGCAACCACAAATTACAACTTATCTCAATTTTCGTGCTTGAACTCCACTTTGAAAATCGTGCCAATCAGCAAACAGCCAAAACATAAATTTTTACAGCAATAAAACAACACAAAATGCTGTACGACCAGCCTCGAAAAATGTGCCCAGAACTTGCTGTCCCTCTTCCAAGATTTCTGTGCCTTTCTCTTGCTGTACGATTTTTCCTTGGGATGCGTGCCAATAAATGCTGCAGCCCAGATTTGCTGAAATGTCTTTTCGCTGCTCTCCTTCACTTCCTCACTGCTAAGAAATTCTCTCCTTGCTCTCTCTTCTCTCTCAAATGCTCATGAAAGAATGAATTGATCTTTTCTTCTTCTTTTCTCCTTTTATTCTCTAAATGACCTTTTGGGTTACCCAAAGATCTAATGGCTGAGATTCATTTAGATCTAGGGATGCGAATAAATGTGCATTAAATTCTCACTTTTTATTTTTTTAACTCACCCACTTAAATAAAGACCCATTTAGCCTTTTATTTCCATAGTCATTTTTTCACATTCTAATTCTTCATTCACTTTAATAAAGTCACCTTTAAAGTAGAATGTAACTTACCACTTATAAAGTCACTTCTAAAGTAGAATGTAACTTTACCACTTATAAAGTCACCTTTAAATTAGAATGTAACTTTACCACTTATAAAGTCACTTTTAAATCAAATTGACTTTACCACTTATAAAGTCACTTTAGGAGAAAAGTAAAAAATAAATCTTGATACTTTTTCCTAGGCCAAAGATCAAAGCCTTAGGGAACCACTTGTCCTCTGGTACCCAAATTTTAACAATCCCTTGGTCACAAGCTGATCAAGTAGCTTTACAAAAATACAAATTAGCCATCCAAATGCCAGCTGAAATGATGATGTCATGCTATTGTAGGGTTGTTGGAAGGCAATGTTGTCCTCTTTGTGCCAAAATGTGAGAGAGGGCTCCATAAATCTTGAACTAGGGGATGGACCCCAACTCTCCATGTAAGTCATCACGTGGGCCCCAATTTTGTGTTTGGGGCACAAAAAATGGTCTCATGGGTTTGCTGATGATAAAATAGCCTGTAATGCTCCAATACTAAGGGCTATGACGATGGTGCTCGCCCTCCCATGTCTTAAGGTTTGAGACAAACCTCCTATGTGCCTTGGGTCAGCTGCCACACCATGTGAAAATTTCATCCATTGCAGCAACTGGAATTATTCTCCTAACTGTAAATTAAATTGTGCAGTTTATTTGATACGACGAATAATGAATAATATCACAATTGCAATTTTCACCATAAAAATACTGCTGAAAATAAAATATTGGAAACTGAGAAGTTCTAGTACACACAAGAATTTTGACACAATTATTTTTGGACAATTGTCCCTGGAAAAACCCAATGTGGGAAAACCGGTGCAACAACGAGGGTTTTTATTATTATTCTTCAACAACAATTCTGAGTACAACGATTATATGATCTATTGGCAATCTAATCTTAGGAAAATACTGGCAACAAAATTATTGTGAGAATTTTCTCTCACCCCACAGCTAATTTCTGCCACCGAAATTGCCTCCCTAGCCACACGTTGAGCCTTCTGCGTCACCCTCTGCACAGTGCTTGCGCATAACCTCTTTGGAATTCAACCTTACTCTCATTGCTTCTTCCCAGCACTGGAATACTTCCTCCTGGAATGATGCTACGCGCTCTGCCACCTGCTACTCACCCTCTGGCTCTATCTTCCTTGTTGAATCTCTACCTCTGAGAAAAATCGAATTGCCTCGACAAATGAGTATCTGCATTGCTGTCTGCTCCATCACCACATCAATCCCTTCTTATATCTTCCCGTTAGGACTCCAATGACCAAGATTAAATCTTAATCAATGGCTCAGATCATTTCTCGATCGATCTGTGCGAGTTTCTAAATGAGTCTCACCTTAGCTCAATGAATACTGATTAATTAAGCATATTCCCTAAGTTTAGACTTAGGAAATATTTAAAAATCAACTAATAATCTAATTGAGACATTTTTAGGTGGATTTTCCAAAAACGATTTCTGGGTTTTGGAGATCTCATGTATTCTAGCCTCTATACTAAATTTCGTGGCTAGAGCACATCCGATGCTATAAAAAATAACACTCCCTCTTAGCGCGGAATGTGTTTTAGTGTTGCACACCCTGCCACAACACTCTTTCTCTGTATCATCTACTATCACGCTATTGATGTCTGGTTGCTGCTGCCCACCAACTACTGCGAGACTCTAATGCTGCATCTGTGTTGCTGCTGACCCTGCCATATTGCTGCCAACTCTGCATTTGCATTGCAACTCCTTCTCATCTGTTGCTGCTGCAACTACAACACTGCAACTGAAAATATGTCCTTGCTAATGGAACGGGTTCTCCACCATTCCCATTTGTTCTTTGAAATAGATGAACTTAGCTCTCCTTAGAGCTTTTGTGAGTATGTCTGCAACCTGCTCTTATGTGGGAACATACTGTAGCTGGACTAACCCACACTGTACACAATCTTTGATGAAATGACATCGTATATCTGTTGATTTGGGGTAGCATCAGATGTGCTCTAGCCACAGAATTTGGTGGAGAGGTTGGGGCACATGAGGTCTCCAATACCCAGAAAGGGGTTTGGGCAGATTCTAAACAAATAAGGAGATATTAAAATAATTAATATTTTTAATGGAGTCCCTAAGTGTAAACTTAAGGAAAATAAAATATTAATGTGTATTACTATGAATCTGTATTAGAGTGGTCCAAAAGACATGGATCAAGCCAGATCTAATCTTAGCCGTTGATTAGGGATTTAATCTCGGCCATTGAGATGTCAACAAGAAAAGTATAAGAGGAGGCTTGAGGGTCACTTGGAGAATACACCAGAGTGATCAGTGATTCTATTCTCTAGTGCGGGGTTTGCTAAGAGAGATAGAATCAGTGATCGGGAGAGTAGCTGAGGGGCATTGAGTACAAAGAAACAAAAAAGGTAGAGATTGTGCCGGGAGAGTAGCGCAACATCCAAGGAGGGTGATGTAGAGCCAGCAAGGGCTCACGCAGGGCCACGTAGAGGCAGCCAAGTGCTGCGTAAAGGGGACAATGTAGCTAACGCAAAGGCTCCCGCAGCCGACGCAGGGCCTCTTGGGGCTGATGCAGGCCAAGGAAGGTTGATGCAGGGCCAATGCTGGGCTAGGAGACGCTGACGCAGTGTAGATTGGGCAGACGCTGGGGTTGCAGAGCAGTTTTGTGCTGAGAAACTGCCGGAAGGATTTTCCGAGGTTTCAGCCAGGAGATTTCTCTCAAATTGTAAGGTATAGCTGCTAAGGAAATTCTTTGTTGGGTAGGCTAGTTTTGGCGTCCAGATTGGACTTTGATATTGCTTAATAAGAAAACCCTCAGATAGCTGCACCGCTTTTCCCGCATTGGCTTTTTCCGGGGACATTGGTCCAAAAATAATGGTGTCATGTGGTTTGTTTGTTTTTGTTTGTTTTAGTTGTTGATCTGTAATATGTTGAGCATGCACTAGTGTTTATTTTCAGTATTTACTTTGTAAATAACTTGTTAAAGAAAAAGTAACAAGTAGGTAGGAATAAATCATAAAAAGTGCATGAAGGGTTTCTAACTAAGTAAACTTAGAAACTTCAACATGGTATCAGAGCGTGATTGCAAATCACAAGAGGAGTAAAAGACATCAGCCGAGCGGAGAAATAACAACAGGAAACAGCTATGGCGAGGTGACAGAAGCTGTTTCTAGCAACGCAAAAGCCAAGGAAGTGTGACGCAGAGCTAGCCAGAGCCACGTGGAAGAAGCCGTGAACTGCGCAGAGCCTCAGAGAGGCCAGCGTTGCTGACGCATAAGGCTAGAGGGTTGACGGAGGGCATCCTAGGGCTGACGCAGTTCACAGAGAGGCAGTTGCTGGGGTCTAGAAGGTTGTAGGAATATTGCAGAGTGGAGCTGGTGAGGTACTGTAGTCAAAACAGTACTTGACAAAGCAGGGCTAGAGGAGTCGTTACCGAGGGTTTCTAGCCGAGGAACCGGGATTAGTAGTGTAGTTGCATAAGACGATTAAAGTAGGGGGCATCTCGACAAGTGGCAGAAGGATTTTCACGAGGGAAATTAGGACTCAGAGGGAGTCCAGAATAGAACTTCCAGACGGGAAGTAGAGACTCAGAGGAGTCGAACATAGAACTTCTAGGAAGGAAGTAGAGGAGCGTCATGGCACTACACGGGGTAAGAGACCAGGATAGAGTGGGCGGAGCATTGAACTTTGCAGTCTGGAAGGCCAGAATCTTATCAGTGCTTGACAGGAATCATGTCAAGAACTTCGCCTTGAAGGTTATAGCTATCCCAATCCACTTCAATGATAACGACAAGTACAAGGAGGCAATGGCGAGGGCCAAGTGCATTAGCCTTGACGATGTCAAGGATCATGTGGTACCACATATAGCTGAGAAGGAAACGACAGTTGAGATGTGGGAGGCTCTCGAGAACCTGTACCAGCATACTTATATGCAGAGAAGAATGCTGGTTGAGAACCAGATGAGGTTGTATCAGATGAAGAAGGGTCAATTGATTGACACCTTCCTCGAAGGACTGAATGAGATCCGAGACCAGTTGACTGCTATAGGAGCGACACCGGATCAAGAGCTTATGGTGAGGACAACCCTGAATGTTGTCTCAAAAGATTTGGAAGTGTTTGTCCAGAGTATCCTGGGCAGAGGGACTTTCCCACCTTGTGACGAGATGTGGGCGGCTCTTCGTTAGGAAGAGATCAGACGACAGCCGAAGACAGGTAGCAGTAGCAAAGGGATCAAGGTCAAGCAGGAGGAGGAGGATGTGGCCCTAGCATCTGAGCGAAAGCAGGAGAAGCGGAAGAAGAAAGATCTCTCCAAGATCAAGTGCTTCCACTGTGGGGAGATGGGTTATTATGCGACCCAGTGCCCAAGGAAGAAGAGTAAGGGAGAGCCTTATGAGACTAAGGCAGCGCCAACACGGGTAGAAAAGGACGTTTTGATAGACGATGATTGTGCCATGAGTGCACACATGCCACTTGAGCAGAAGTGGGGAGACATTGAGCTGTAGTCACGCAGACTACAGGTGATGAGGGGCAGGATCCTCAAGGTACCCAACCTCTTGGATTAGACCTTGCTATGGGAGCCCCGATGAGGAGTAGCAGGACTAGCTGAGTGGGTAGAGACGGATGCGGATGGAGCGGTAGAGAGAGCTACAGTGCAGGAGTCCCGAGACAACGTAGAGCTAGCAGGCTGCAGCAGTGCGAGAGGCACAGGAGTGTTGCACCAGTGCAGGAAGGCATAGAGAGGTTTTCAACGATGCGAAATGCAAGGAGTTGTTGCAGCAACGCAGAGGTCAGAGAGGGAGCACTTGTTAGTGGTAGAGGGAGCTTCAACATCAGTGGGTGTTTTTCTAGTCCAACAGGGAGGTCAGTTGGGAGATCAATTACTTACTTTTGAGTAACTGAGTTGTAGTGCAGTGGTGGGCAGCACGATGCAACATGATGAGAGGAGGTGCAGTGCAGATGCAGTGCTGGGAGAAAGGACCAGCAACAGCACGGATGCAAAGGGAGCTGTAGTACAGATGCAACAGTGGTAGTGGTAGAACCACGGGCAGCAGTACAAGATGCAGTAGTGCAGAGGATGTTGGGCCGGGAAGCTTAGCATCAGCACAGGGACCAATGCTGGATGATCGGGGTGATACTCAGTGAGGAGTATTACTAGGGCATAGTCCTTGCTAAGAGGGAGTGTTGATTTGGGGTAGCATCGGATGTGCTCTAGCCACGAAATTTGGTGGAGAGGTTGGGGCACATGAGATCTCCAATACCCAGAAAGTGTTTGGGTAGATTCTAAATAGATCAGGAGATATTAAAATAATTAATATTTTTAATGGAGTCCTTAAGTCTAAACTTGGGGAAAATAAAATATTAATGTGAATCTGTGTTAGAGTGGTCCAAAAGACATGGATCAAGCCAGATCTAATCTTAGCCGTTGATTAGGGACTTAATCTCGGCCGTTGAGATGTCAACAGGAAAAGTATAAGAGGAGGCTTGAGGGTCACTTGGAGAATACACCATAGTGATTAATCATTCTATTCTCTAGAGCGGGGTTTGCTAAGAGAAATAGAATCAGTGATCAGGAGAGCAGTTGAGGGGCATTGAGTACAGAGAAACAGAGAAGGCAAAGATTGTGCTGAGAGAGCAGTGCAACAACCAAGGAGGGTGACGCAGAGCTAGCAAGGGCTCACGCAGGGCCATGCAGAGGCAACCAAGTGCTGTGCAGAGCACCAGAGGGGCCAGCGTAGCTGACGCAGGGCCAACACTGGGCTAATAGAGGCTAACGCAGTCCAGATTGGGCAGACGTTGGGGTTGCAGAGCAGTTTTGTGCTGAGGAACTGTCGGAAGGATTTTCCGGGGTTTCAGCCAGGAGATTTCTCTCAAACTGTGAGGTATAGTCGCTAAGGAAATTCTTTGTTGGGTAAGCTAGTTTCGGCACCCAAATTGTACTCTGATATTGCTTAATAAGAAAACCTTCAGATAGCTGCACCGATTTTCTCGCATTGGGTTTTTCCGGGGACATTGGTCCAAAAATAATGGTGTCATGTGGTGTGTTTGTTCTTGTTTCTTTTGGTTGTTGATCTGTAATATGTTGAACATGCACTGGTGTTTATTTTCAGTATTTACTTTGTAAATAACTTGTTAAAGAAAAAATAACAAGTAGGTAGGAATAAATAAGAAAAAGTGCATGAAGGGTTTCTAACTAAGTAAACTTAGAAACTTCAACAATATGTATGTATTTCGACCTGTCATGAAACACTAGATTCTTAGAGAGCTTGATGCAACTCTGATTATCACAGTAGACTCTAGTCGCCTCCATCCTCTGCCTGAACAAGCTTACTAGCAGCTTTCGAAGCCATATAGATTTGCACGTAGCTATGCTTGCTGCCATGCACTCTGCTTCTGTAGAGCTCAGTGCTACTGACTTCTGCTTCCTGCTGCAACACGAAACCACCCCCGATCCAATGCTGAAGTAGTACTCGGAGGTACTTTTCCTGTTTATTGAATTGCTTGCCCAATCTGCATTTGTGAACCCACATAATCTGACATCATTTCCTCGAGTATATCTCAACCCATACTTGACTGTGCCACACACATACTTCAAAATATGCCTCAATGCTGCCCAATGTACGCTCTTCGACTCTACCATGAACTGACTGAGAGTATTAATAGTGAAGCAAATATCTGGCCTAGTGTTGACCAGAAACATGAGAGACCCAATAAGTTGTCTATACAAGGTGGGGTCGACATCCTTGTCATTTGATGCATCTATCTTCTTCCAGTTGGTGATCATGGGCGTAGACATGGGTCTACAATCTTGCATTCTGAACCTCTTCAGAATATCTATAGCGTATCTTCCTTGCCTAAGGAAGTCTTCCCATCCTTCTGCCACTCTTCCAATTCTAGAAAATAGTGCATCCACCCCAAGTCCTTTATATCAAACTTTGCTGCAATGTTCCTCTTGCAATCCTCTATGGGCCTTGATGATCCTATCAGAAAAAGATCACCCACATACAAAACTAGGATGAGTGGCTCACCCTCTACCATTAAATAATAAAGTTTGGGATCTGCGTCACTCTTGACAAATCCCATTTGCTGCAAGTAGCTGTCAATCCGACCATACCATGCCCTGGGAGCTTGCCTGAGTCCGTATAGAGATTTCTTTAGTCTGCACACATGAGTGCACTTCTCATGAGTCTTGAAGCCCTCTCGCTGTTCTATGTAGACCTCTTCCTCTATCACCCCGTTCAAGAAAGTTGTCTTGAGGTCCATCTGGGGAGTCGGCCATCCCATCTGAGCTGCTAGGGATATAACTGACCAGATATAGGTGTATCTGGAAACTAGGTGAAGGTCTTTTCATAATATATCCCTTCTTTTTGTGCATACCCCTTTGCCACGAACCTAGCCTTGTAATTTCCACACTGCCGTCTGCAACATACTTGATCTTGTAGATCCATCTAGAACCTACAACTCACCTGTCTTCAGGCCTTGACACCACCTCCCAAACATTATTCGTCGTGATAGAGCTATACTCTTCTACCATGGCGTCTACCCACACCTAATTTTGTGCAGCCTCCTGAAAGCTGGAAGTTTCTACAACTTGAGCCACCAATGCTTGGTACATGTCAGGTTGTTTGTGCTAATGTTTTAAAACTCCTACTCCGGTTCGGAAACGGTCGAGGGTCGGCTCCGGCTCCAACTCCGACTCGGTATCGACTTGGCCGGTTTGATTTCAATGACTCGGTTGTTGTAAAAAACACATTAAATATTTATTTTTTATAAAAACCATAATTTTAAAGATTTTCATTCATGTTTCCAAACACAAAACTTTAGAATATAGAGAGAAGACAACATATGATCAAAGTAGGCTCATGAATATGTCCATTATATCAAAATAGCACCTAGTGCACTGTCCAATACAAAGTTCATACTTAGCCACCAATGCCAGGATTCTTTTCTGCCTTAGCCTAAGGACAATCACTAGACTACAACAAGAATAATACCAATTCTCTGCCCCTAATGAAGTCTCAAAACCCTTGATTTAATTCTGGTCAAGCTCCAGAACAATCAGAGGTAAATATGTATTTATTAGTCCATTGCCAGAACGTTTGCCTTTTTAAAAACATTGTATGGCTCAATGCATTGTTTTAGTTTTCTAATTCATGCCACTAGGATAACCAAACTTCGGCCTTGTAATTTTCAGAACTTTCTCACAGTGATAGATTACTTTAAGGCTATAAATATGTAATAAAAAACAACCCAGCCATTGATATGTAGGAGGCAGAACAACTTTTGACAAATGTGCTTTAGGATTTTTGTCAAAGAGTCGAGCTGGCCGAGTCATTACCGAGTCGGCTGAGTTGTTACCGAGTCGACCGAGTCAATGATTGGCTCGGTAACAACTGGCTAGCCGTTCCGTTTCGGCCACCAAGCTGACTCGGCCAGGCATTGGCTTGGTCTGACTTGGCCGAGTTGGAGTCGACTCAACCGTTTTTTAAAACAAACTCTGCACTCTCTTTTGTTGTTAAAATTGGAAACTAGAGCCAAACTCCACATGGATCATCTTATTTATGGCAGCTGATATTTTCCTTGGATTCTTCTCTTTGAGAGGTGTAGGATTGATCTAAAGAGCATCTGATTCCGACATGTACAAATAAAGATAAGAATTTATTTATATTATGGTCAAATTGTCAAGGTCGGCCAGCAAGCAAAACAAGCATTCAAACCCCCAACTCATCCTCAATGTTGCATATAAAAGGAGACCTCAAGTCATTTTATCATCTCATCTTCACTCATCTCTTTCTCTTCTCATCTGATTGGGTACGCATATTTGGGCAACTATCTCTCATACATGCGAAGGAAGAAGGACGAATTCTGTTGACTGCGTTGACCAACATTGACCGAGCTGTAGGATTGTTGTTTGACTGCGTTGACCTGTTTTAATTGCTGTTTGGGTGAGGTATCTCTGTCCTAGTAGGCCGTAGATTTGGGCACTGAAATCAAGGCAATTTGACCTCTCATTTGACCAACGTTGACTGCCCTAGGGCTGGCCGCAGTTTGACTTTTGTTGACCAGTTTTTGACTGGACTTTTTCGGACTGTTTTGGGCTGATTGGGCTTGTTGTTGGAGGCTGAAGCTGATTGGGTTTGACCGAGCTGATTAGAGGAAGAATTCTGCCCCGTTTGACCAACGTTGACCTTTCTGGTTAGGGCTTTTTTGCTACTGTCATAAATTATCAGATTTGTAAATTGTCAAGGTCGGCCAACAAGCAAAACAGGGATTCAAACCCCGAACTCATCCTCAACGTTGCATATAAAAGGAGGAGACCTCAAGTCATTTTATCATCATCTCATCTTCACTCATCTCTCTCTCTTCATCTGATTGGGTACGCATATCTGGGCAGCTGTCTCTCACACGTGCGAAGGAAGAAGGACGAATTATGTTGATTGTGTTGGCCAACGTTGACCGAGCTGTAGGATTGATGTTTGACTGTGTTGACTTGTTTTGACTGCGGTTTGGGTGAGGTATCTTTGTCCTAGTAAGCCACAGATCTGGGCACTGAAATCGAGGCAATTTGACCTCTCATTTGACTAACGTTGATTGCCCTACGGTTGGCCGTAGTTTGACTTATGTTGACCAATTTTTGACTGGACTTTTTCGAATTGTTTTGGGCTGATTGGGCTTGTTGTTGGAGGCTGAAGTTGATTGGGTTTAACCGAGCTGATTAGAGGAAGAATTCTGCCCCGTTTGACCAACATTGACTTTTCTGGTTAGGGCTTTTTGCTGCTGTCATAATTATCAAATTTCTGAATAGTACTATCTCTCTCTTTGCTAAACTATTGAAGACTATAGAAGAATTGATCAAGGGTTTCCCCACATTGGGGTTTGTCCCTGGCTGGTGTCACATCTTGTGTCCTCTTGTCTTGGCTTGTCTTCTACTATTTATGTTTATGTTCTATCTGCATTTTACTATCATGTTGATGTGATTGCTAAACTAGATATTGATATTGGGCTAATAAAGAAATTTAAGTAAAATTGCTCTTATGCATAGAACATACCATTGTTACCTAAACTTAACAGTGCGTCTTAGGAGTTCCAATAAAGTCCTCTGCATCTCTCAATGTGTGACGAACTTCTCTGCTGGCTAGACCACTAGTGGTGGGAGGTTCAACTAGCTCCTCCTCATCCTTCCTCTGCTGCTCCATTTGTTGAGAACTCCCCGCATCTCCTGCACCTAATGAAATACTGGTACTAGTCATTGTACTCAATCCCTGTGACTGTCCTCCACCGGTCCCACTGGCTGCCCTTGCACCTGCCCTTTCTGCTGGACCATAGGAGCTTCTGTTGACTGATTCTGATCACCTGCAGGCATCTCACGAGATATCTTGAAAGCTCAGTCCTCCATGAACTTCATGTCTCGTCACACCACAATCTTCCTATTGCTAGGACTGTAGATCTTGTATGCCTTTGAGGGTTTGCTATACCCAACGAGAAACCCCTTCTCTTCAGTGTGATCCGACGGTTCATTCTCTCCTCGGTATTATCGACACTTGATTCGTGGCTTAGCAGCGGATTGGTCCATGATCTCTATTTAAAGATCATGGAGGGTCATTTGTTAGGTGACCATTCATGAGAGAAGCTTATGTAATTTTTTTTTCTTATATATTAATAAATTCCCTGAAGTGGCCGTATTGTCTCAAACCGTGGACAGTTTCCCTCTTTGAGGATTTTAACCACGTCAAGAATATTGGTGTATTGATCTATGATCTGTTTGTGAGCGGTGTCCTTTGGTGTTCTATTTTAGGAACTTACCCTGTAAATTCCTACATCTAGGCTGACTTGACTTGTGAATGACAAAATTGACTTTTTGACTCAATACAAAATTCTTTTTCTTTTTTATTACAAGAAGTCCAAATTGGACTTTGACTCAATTATGTTTTTTTGAGCCATAATAAATTTTCTTTTACTCAAATGACCCTACAAGCATGAAGAAAATGCTTTGACTAAAAATGAAAACAATCATAATAATAATTTTTTTCTTCTTCTTTTGAGACAAGTACAATGATAATTCTGAAGACTAAACCTAGTTATTCCAACACCGATCACCCTTTAACATCAATAACAATTATTTATTTCAACACATTTGGGGCATCAATCTTCAAAAAATAATCTCTCCAACCACAAGGACTCACAAAGTGCGCCACCTATCAAATGAAATGGCGTGACAAGGGCTACCAATGTAGAGGGTCGTTGTACCCAAATTCACTCGATTTGTGCACTCAAATCCTCAAAACAAATGCTGGCCCATTCACTGTTTGACATAAATGACAATTTTTTCCAACAGTCTGAACTATTGCATTTACACACAATATAGTAGATGACAATGATAATAGAATACACGTTAAGAAGCTATGCTAGTGATGGGATGGACGTTCGAATAGCTTAGGTCGCATCCTCTATCATGTTCAATATTCTTGTATTTTATTAAGGTCCCTACAATGTGCCTTGGGTGAGATCTTGATAAACTAGGGATTTATATGTTGTCACTACACTACAATGCCTATGTTGGACACCTTAGGAAACCTTTGTTCTACATTTCAAGCCAACATTTGGTTTTGTTTCCAATACGAAACCATGCTTGGTTTATGTTTCACACTCCAGAGGAGAGACTGACTTACACAAACCTGCAAGATTGGTTTGATAAATAGATTGACCTCTTTGTGAAATATGAAGTTCTGTTGATTGGGTAGAACATGCCAAAGTTGAAAGATCTACTATTGGAAGATATCTATGAGATTTTCTAGGTGGCCATATATCTATCCAAAATTTATTTCTTTCGACCTTGAATGACAGTGAGCCAGTGCGTGCTCAGTTCACCTCCCTGGCCATTGGTCATTAGACTCAGGAGCCCCTGACATCTTCAGCTCTATTGCTAGATCTTCCTATCTCACTCACTCTTTTTTTTGGCAGGCTAGTGATTATCTTGTTTCGCGCTAAAGTCTTTTATATGTGTGTGACAACAAAACTACTGCTTGTTTCTTTCTTTCTTTATGTTATTTTCAGCATTTTCTAGGTGTTGCACTCTCACAGTGTATTCATACTGATTATACTCTGATTCAGTCCCATTGACCTACTTTTGTGGTCGTTTGTTGGACATTCATAAAATTATCTATCTTATTATCCAGCTAGACTTGAAAGTCAATCTTTATGAATGGAGACAAAGAGAAGAGGAGAGCGCAAGGTTTCCTAGGGAAAGGGAGGAACTATCATCTAGCATGATTGGTATCTGGTAGAGCTAGAGCAATGTGAGGAGAGTTGTATATTACTGGCTAAAGACCACCATATAGGGCTGGATCTTGGAATTTATAGTGGAAACAAGCCAGTAATTCTTACGAGCCTCTAGAACTATAATGTAAACATTATTGGAGTTACCAGCTTGTTGAAGTCAATTAGATTTCTGTTTTTGTCTTAAATTGTACTTGTTTTCCTAGATACAATATTGGTTATATTTTGACATTAGAATGAATAGATAAGAAGTGGGATATTGGAGAATGTGTTAGTACTAGTCAAGAGAAAACTAAATTTTAACCAATGCTTGTTTGTTCTTCTTGTGAGTATCTTGTTTAGGTTCAAAAATATTTTACAGTTTAAAGGGAAAATGTGTGCAAAATTTAGTGGGAAATGATTTTTCGCTGTGTTATTTTCCGAATAGTCATTGGGTAAATATTTTCATGTCTACATGTTTGGTTCATACAGTGTGTTTATTCAAATTGTTAGTGGTTGGCTGACTTGGGTGATTCATTTGTGATTCGATTGTTTGGGAGAGTGCAGGATTATTACATGAAATGCTTCGATCAACCAAGTCAAATGAATCAAAATCAAGTTGGAAGGTAGATTTTCAAACTTGTATTTACTATTTTTCAATATGTTTGTTCTTGACATATCTTTTGAGAGATTGCTTCTCTTCCAATAGCTAACTTTATCCTGTCCTTTAGTTTCACTAATTTAGATGGGTGAATGTGTGCTATTCAAAATGACAACTATTAAAGTAATGCATGCAATTTTTTCTCAAAACAGTTTGAATAAAATTCAAGAAGATGCAAACCCTTACATAATTCAATGATTCATGAATTTAGATGAATTACATGCATGGCACAATACAAGTTTAGGTGGTGTGTGTAGTGGACATACTTGTATATTTTTTTATTATTATCCATGACACACATAAAATATATAACTAACATTGAATAATAATAATAATAATAATAATAATAATAATTATAATTAAATAACCCAAGAGACACAACCCTTCAACCTTGTGACTAGTCAATAGAATTTATACAATCATGAGAGGTCTTGTAGAACATCACATTCATTATTGCCAATTATACTTTATGTCCTATATGGATATCTTTACATCATCCTAGTTGTTTTGGATATTCAGTTGATGAACTAGTTTGGTACATTACATTGGTATCAAAGCCTCTTTGATCTTAGCTTTTGGCCATGTATATTTTTTAGAGCCTGTTGTCGCACAAAGTGTCTAGGCATCGTGACAACGCTCAGAGTAAGGGCTGTCACTCTTGATCCTTACTCACTCCGTTTAGACTCTCTCCTAGGCAAGTCAAGGGAGGTAGTCCCTAAGGTAAATGGATGAGAAAGCCTATGGAACACAAGCTCTAGGAGACTTAAAGATGGAAAACCTGACGAATGTAAATGAATCTTGATTAACTCAGATGAATAGATTAAAAGCTAATGTAACCAAGACACGACCACATGTTAAAATTGACAACTAGGGCCAAACTCCATGTGGATCACCTTTTTTATGGCTTCTGATATTTTTCCTAGATTCCTTTCATCGAGAGGTGTAGGATTGATCTAAAAATCATCCGATTCCGATAAGTATTTATGGAGATATGAATTTATTTTGATTATGGACAAATTGTTAAGGTCGGCCAACGAACTTATGTAGGCTTAGAAGCCCAATAGTCATGTCTATTCACCCTCAACGTTTGCATATAAATACAAAGAGTCTCCTCTTCATTTGGACAATTCATTCACTCATTTTCTCTTTCTCTCTCCTACGTATAAAAGGAGCCTCTCTCTCTCTCTCACACGTGTGGCTGAAAGGAAGTCTTCATAGGGCAAGGAAGACGCAGAAAGGACGCTAGGGCAGCAGGTCATCTCTTTGACGAGCGTTGACCATCCAGAAGTGCAGACTGGGTGTGGTTGCCTCTCCTAGGCAGGCCGAAATTTTTGGCACGAAAACCGAGGTGATCTGACCTCTGGTTTGGTTGGTGTTGATTGCCTTAGTTTAGGGCTGCAAGTTGACTTCAGAAATATGCAAATTGACTGTACTTTTGGGGCTGTTCAAGGGCAGTTTCTTCAGGCTATTCAAGGGCAAGTTGACTGGAAATTGACCTAGCATATTAGAGGTCAATTTCAACTAGTTTGACCGAGTTTGACTTCGTTGATCTAGGGTTTGCTGCTACTGATATAAAATTACAGAATTCAGATTTTGTACTATTTCTCTCTGCTGAACTATTGAAGATAAAAGAAGATTTGATTAAAGGGTTTCCCCGCATTGGGGTTTGTCCTTGGCTAGCCGCCACATCTTGTGTCTCTTGTCTTGGCTTGTTTTCTGTTGATCATTTAATGTTCTATTTGCACTTTACTTAATGTATATGTGATTGCTAATCTGTGACTAATAAGAAGAAAAATAAGTAAAGTGCTCTAAGCATAGAACATACCATAGTTTAACATGGTATCGGAGCTGAGGTGAAGACAAAGCCCAAGCAAGAGCAATCACCGAAGAGAAGGATTGGCAAGCAATCTTAAAATCATGGGGTCCTCAACACACTTCCCTGCTGAAGACAAACTCTGTGAGAAGTCTGACTATCATGGATGGAAGATGTCTCTCGATCTAACATTAGAAGAGCAGGAACTGTTGGACCATGTGAGAAGCGGAATTGTTAAGCCTCCATCAAATGCATCCGCTGCTGCTAGGAACAAATGGACCAAGGGAGAAGTCAAAGCAAGGAAGAGGATTCGGGACTCTTGGTGGCCTATGTTTTCGAGCTGACCACCTCCAAGGAAATCTACAATAAACTGGTGAGTTTATTTAAAGTTAATGATGCAAATCAAGTCTTGTTTCTTAGAAATAAGCTGAAGGAAATTAAGAAGGTCAAAGATGAGAGTAGCAAGCATATTTCTTAAGGATCACCGATATCAAGAACGATCTCCTATCTATTGGGGAAGTAATTCCTAACAGGGAAATTACACTCACAACTCTTAGAGGACTGCGATCTGAATGGTATATATTTAGGGCTACTCTTCTCAACAATAATGTAATTCTTGGATTTGAGAAATTGAGGGCCAGATCCATTCAAGAACAAACAAGGATGGAAGAGCAAGAAATGCCCATACTTAAAGGTCATCCCTCTGCCTTTTCTTCTCATGCTAAATGAAGAAACAATTCCGGGGCTAAATTCAAAGGAAAGGCTAGACCAAAGGGCGGAAGAAAAGGACGATGTTACAATTGCAATAAAACGGGTCACTATGCAAGGGAGTGCCCTGATAAAAGGGACTCACACCGGGACGATGATCAAAATCCCTCTCAAGGCAATTAAAGGAATGATAGGTCAAATGGCAGAGGTAAAAGAAGTGCCAGAAATCAAGGAAGAGGACAACCATTCAAGAAGGCAAGAAATTCTAGGTATGAATCTAACATTGTTAACAATAAGCAAGATGAATATTATCTACCAGCAGCTCTATCTACTACTGCTTCTTCAGACTCGCTGGGAAATTGGCTTATTGATAGTGGTGCCTCAAGGCACTTCACTGGTTACAAAGAAGCTCTCTATAATCTGATAGAGAAGGAAACCAACCTGGAAATTGTTCTCGGAGATAATTCAAAATATCCCGTGAAAGGCATAGGAAATGTCACTCTTCAATTGAATTAGGGTAATGCCATCCACTTACAAGAGGTATTATATGTACCTGATCTAAAAAAGAACCTAGTGTCCATTTCGGCAATGGAAGACAAAGGCTACAAGGTGGCCTTCAGCGATGGCAAGGTACGTGTATGGAAAAAGAAATTTAAAGATGCTTTTACTCTTGGGTTTCGAGTTGATTCATTATATTAGGTCGGAGGAAGTCTGCTGGGTGTCATGTCTTGTGACACATCTCTTCAGTTCGAACTATGGCATCGAAGGTTTGCTCACCTTCATTATAAAGCTCTACTCAATGTAAGGAAAATGGTGACCGGGATGCCTGAAGAAGGTGTATGTCGAGGATGTGCCGAAGGAAAGCTCAAAAGGGGACCATTCCCCTCAAGCCAAAGCAAGACCTCCGATATATTGCAGTTGGTCCACTCAAACATATCCGGTATGATGCTTGTGAAATCCATGGGAGGATATTTATATTACCTCACTTTTATAGATGATTATTCTCGCAAGACTTGGATATACTTCTTGAAAAGGAAGGATGAAGTGTTCTCCTAGTTTTGACACTTTAAAGCCTTGATCGAGAATCAAACCGAAAAGAAGGTCAAGACCTTAAGGACTGATAATGGGGCTGATTATTAATCCAATGAGTTTCATGACTTTTGTAAAGAGGCTGGCATTAAGAGGGAGACTACTACAGCATATACTCCTGAGTAGAATGGTGTGGCGGAAAGGAAGAATCGTACAATTGTGGAGGCTATCCGTGCTATGCTCCATCATCAAAGACTTCCGAAGTTTCTATGGGCCGAAGCTGCTTATATCGCCGTATATGTACAAAACTGATGCCCTCATCAAGCATTGGGTTCCAAGACTCTCCAAGAAATGTTCACCGGTAAGAAACGTGACGTATCTCATTTTAGAATTTTTGGAAGCCCTGTATATTTTCATGTGCCTAAAGAGAAAAGGAATAAATTGGGTGCATCTGGAAAGAAAGGAATCTTCGTGGGCTATAGCGAAAATACTAAGGGCTATAGAATCTATGTAGCTGGTCAAAGGGAAGTCAAGATTAGTCATGATGTCACCTTTGACGAAGATATGGCTCTTAGCAAAATAGACAATCTTCCTACTTTAAGGAGATCTAAAGAAGCTGACACCGGGGAATCGAAGGAAAAGGAAGATGAGACGATGCCCGATGTGGAAGAACCTATGGATCCTATTGATCCTCCTCCACAAGAGCCATCCTCTTCTAGGAAGAGGCCTTCATGGCTTAGGGGGACACTTGATGATGCTGAAGGACACTTTGCACCTAGAGGAACCTTTCGTGAAAGTAAGAAGCCGAACAGGTATTAGGGATACTTGACCATCATGAGCACGATCATCCAAAATGAGCCTTCGTCATTCACAGATGCTGTGAAGCATCAAGCATGGAAGGATGCTATGACCGAGGAATATGAGTCCATTATGAAAAACAATGTTTGGGATGTGGTCCCAAGACCCCAGGACAAAGCAGTTGTCACTTCAAAACGACTTTACAAGATAAAGCATGTAGTTGATGGAAGTGCAGAAAAGTATAAGGCTCGTTTTGTCGCTCGTAGCTTTTCCCAGAAGGAAGGTATAGACTATGATGAGATATTTGCACTTGTTGCCTGATATACCACCATCCGCTCGATCATAGCCCTTGTTGCTTCACGAGGATGGAACCTACATCAGATGGATGTCAAGACTGTGTTCTTACATGGTTCGATCAAAGAGAAGGTCTATGTGGAGCAACCCGAAGGATTTGAAACTTATGATCGAGAATCTCATGTGTGCAGGTTGAAGAAGGCCCTCTATGGGCTAAAGCAAGCACCCCGAGCATGGTATGAGAGGATCGATAGCTACTTGATGAAGCTGGGATTCACTAGGAGTGACACCGCCCCTAACCTTTACTTTAAGGTTATAGATGACAAGCCTCTCATACTGGTGCTATATGTTGACGACCTCTTTCTAACAGGTGCAGACCCTCTCATTCACGAATGTAAGAGGGAGTTGGCTTCTGAGTTCGAGATGAAAGACCTAGGACTTATGCACTATTTCCTAGGACTGGAAGTCTGGCAGAAACCAGGGGAGATTTTCCTATCTCAAGGAAAATATGTGGTGAAGATATTGGAGAGATTCGGCGTGGTGGACTGCAAGCCCGTAACTACCCCGAGGGAGCTTGACTTCAAGAAGTTAAGCGGTAGTGTTGCCGGACCTGTTTTACGAAATGCTACCGAGTATCGTCAACTCGTCGGAGCACTAATGTTCTTGGTGAACTCCCGTTCGGATATATGCTTTGCAGTCAACATATTGAGTCAACAGATGGTTGAGCCTCACCACTCACATTGGATTGGTGCCAAGAATCTGTTGAGATATCTTCGTGGCACAATCACTTATGGGTTGAGATACACTGCCGGAGATGTGAGACTACTTGGGTATACTGACGCTGATTAGGCAGGCAGTGTGGTGGATCGAAAGAGCACTTCCGGGCGCTGTTTCTCTTTGGGATCTGCCTTGATATCCTGGATGACCAGGAAGCAGAAGTCGGTGGCTTTGAGCACCGCCGAGGCACAGTACATTGCTGCTAGCATGGCTTCCTATGAGGTAGTCTGGTTGCGAAAGCTCTTCAGTGAGTTGTTTGGATTTACATTGGATACCACCATGATCCTGTGTGACAACCAAAGCGGGATCCGTTTATTAGAGAATCCCGTATTTCATGATTGCTCCAAGCATATTGATATTAGGTACCACTATATTTGAGATATGGTGCAGCGAGGAGCAATAAGGCTCCAACATATCGGTACAGATGAACAGGTCACCGACATTTTAACAAAGCCCCTAGGAAAGGTCAAATTCCTGACATTCCAAGAACAACTTGGTGTCGTTCAGAGACCCTCTTATGAGGGTCGAATATGATGTATTGAGCTCTGGGAGCTCCAGGGGGGCGCGGGGTACTTCTTGGAGCGACATGTGACCACAGGGCGACTCACCATCCCCTAGTGGTGCACTATGTACAGGGTAAAGGTTCAACCTTCCCCTGTGACACCCCGTGGCGACTATGGAACAGGATGATTAGTTCTCTTGTGGGCCAGGATGATTCGTTCTTCGTGGCGATTGTGGAGCAGGATGATTAGTTCCCCCGTCGAGGCATCCTACCCATGCAGTCTGGGACTCATGGGAAGTACCTCTCATCTGATCAATGAGCAGGGAAATGAGAATAGGGACCATAGTAGTACTATCGATGGACGCATCACTGTATCTACCGTACTCCCTATGCTAGGATGACCTCCATTGATCTGGGATCAATGATACTGATCTGGGATCAGTAAGGGTGTTTCACACTCTGAGACCGACTTCGGGTCAGTGGAGGATGGTATGATACATCCTCGATCATTTCTTCTTCTTCATAGTTCGAGCAGAGCAGAGCAGAGCAGAGTGGGGTCAAGCTGTACAGGACAGTGCATTTGATGGATGGGTAGTAGCGACGGTCTGACGGATTGCAGATGAAGTTCTCCCTAGTTGAGAGGGAGTGTTAAAATTGACAGCTAGGGCCAAACTCCATGCGGATCACCTTATTTATGGCTTCTGATATTTTTCCTAGATTCCTCTCATCAAGAGGTGTAGGATTGATCTAAAGATCATCCGATTCCGATAAGTATTTATGGAGATACGAATTTATTTTGATTATGAACAAATTGTCAAGGTCGGCCAACAAACTTATGTAGGCTTAGAAGCCCAAAAATCACGTCTATTCACCCTCAACGTTACCATATAAATCTCCTCCTCATTTGGACAATTCATTCACTCATCTTCTCTCTCTCTCTCCTACGCATAAAAGGAGCCTCTCTCTCTCTCTCACACGTGTGGCTGAAAGGAAGACGCAGAAAGAAGGATGCTAGGGCAGCAGGTCATCTCTTTGACCAACGTTGACCATCTAGAAGTGCGGATTGGGTGTGGTTGCCTCTCCTAGGCAGGCCGCAATTTTTGGCATGAAAACCGAGGTGATCTGACCTTTGGTTTGACCAGTGTTGACTGCGATAGTTTAGCGCTGCAAGTTGACTTCAGAAATCTGCAAATTGACTGTACTTTTGGGGGCTGTTTCTTCAGGCTGTTCAAGGGCAAGTTGACTGGAAATTGACCTAGCATATTAGAGGTCAATTTCAACTAGTTTGACCAAGTTTGACTTTGCTGATCTAGGGTTTGCTGCTGTTGATATAAAATTACAGAATTTAATGTTCTATCTGCACTTTATTTAATGTATATGTGATTGCTAATCTGTGACTAATAAGAAGAAAAATAAGTAAACTGCTCTAAGCATAGAACATACCATAATTTAACACCACAAGATATAAATAATTATAGACCAATGCCTGTAATATTTGAATTAACCATCAACTAAATAAAACAAGTTATCCAGAACAATTTTCCAATATGTGATGAATAATGACAATCATGAATAATCAATATAAATGCCTAAAACTTTAACATGCAAGAGATTCTAGATTTAAAATGATTTTCATTAATTTCCCAGATCTTGATTCAACTAACTTTCTTTAACAATCTATATGATTTAAAACATTTATCACACTTTGACCATAGAGAAGTATAAAAATGCATTTAATCACCAAATAATACTAATACGGAACTTTAGGCTTAAATTTTAATTATTCCTTAGGCCATAACTTCAATGTGAAACAAGTAAAATAAATCAAAGGGTTTAATGAATCGAATTTTCAATGGGCCGTAGGTGTTAAAGAGTAATTCCTTTAATTTATTTTATTATGAATTCTAAAGTCACGAAAAAAAAGATTTTTTAAATGTTTTTTAAATCTTTAGGATTTTTTATAATTTTTATGATTTTTTAAATTTCTTATAATTTTTAATGTTCAGATTTTTTTAAATGTGTTTTAGATTTTTTTAAAGGTAAATAAAATGAAAAAAACAAAATCAATGAAAAAAAAAATAAAAAAAAATAAAAGATCAATTTTTTTTAATTTATTTTTTGAGATTTTATGGACAAAACACAACCAAACAAAATTTGAATCATTAACCAACCTAGACCTAGTCAAATAAATAAAAAGAAGTAACCTAAACTAATGCACATTCGAATAAAAATAAAGAAAAAAGGAAATGAAAATCGAAAAATAAAATCACATCAAAAGATCAATGAAAATAAAAAAATATTACACAAACTCTAAACTAATACATACGAATACAAAAGGAAAAGGACGAATAGAATGAAACTAACCCTAACTTAACCTATACATAATAAAAGAAAATTGTTGTTGTTGTTGTTGTTTTTTTTTTTTTTTTTTTTGAAATGTGAACTGTGTGCAGGTGTGCGGAAGACAGGAACGTGAGGATCAGATGGCCGCGGGAGAGGGTTTGGAGCAGCGAATGAAGAATCGCAGGGAGGACACAGGGATGCGGAAGGAGGCAATGAAATGAGGCTGCGAGGGTACATGCAGCAGTGAAAACGCGTGAAGGATGGAGGTGTAGGTGGGCAGTGTTGGAGAAGTTCGAGTTGCAGCAGATAAGGACGAAAGAGAAGCTGCGTGGAAATGAGGGTGAATGATGAGGGTTGCGAGGACTGGAAAGGGTGCTAAGATGCAACAAAAGAAATAAACCAGGCCGCGAAAGGAATGGAGTTGCGGATTGAGGGAGAAAGGCAGCGTAGAGAGCTGCTCGAGCGTGGAGGGAAAAGGCTGTGTGAGGGTTTTCAGGCAGAGAGCGAGGTTTAGCGGATTTGCTTGTTGGAGGAGGAGAAATCATGGATTTGAGGGGCAGATAAGCTATGGCAGCAGCAAAGGGTTTTGAAGATTACTGCTGGGAGGATAGACAAAAGAAAAAATGCAGGAAGAAACCCAAAATTTTCCAGATCTTAAAATTTTTTAAAGAAAAAACCCAAACTCAGACAATAAAAATACTTTTGAAATTTTCCAGAAAACGATAGTGAATACAAATTCGAAATTTTCTGCTTAGGAAACCCTAGGCAGCAGAGAAACTGCAACCCAAGAACCGAAGAGAAATTTCCAGGTTAAGATCTTATACCTCTACTTAAGATTTACTGGTGAAAACTCGGTGAAATTACTTCCAGATTAAAAAGTTTTAAATTGAAAACCTTGAACTGCAAAATATCTGAATAATACCCATGGAAATGATTTTAATGAACCCCAGAGATCCAGATCTTACCCTCCAGGGCCTAGATCTGGACTCTACACAGTTTTCTTCTTGAAATCTGTAGCTGCAAGACAACAATAAAATGCCCAAACGATATATACAAAAATCCAGAAAGACCCAAGTTAGAAAACAAAAAATAATTAAGATCTATGTACATGAATGGCATATCTATTAGATCTAGGGAGTGCGAGTCCAACTCCGCTCCCAGATCTGATAATCTGAGGCTCTCAACAGCCAGATCTATCGATTCAACATAGAAAAATTAAATTTTTTGAATTTTAAAGGAGGTATTGAGCTCAAAACCCTTCATGCATCACCCATAAAAAATATCTTATGATAAGCCCGGGATCAAATTTAAGCTGGGCTCTTCAGAAAACACGGATCGGGAGCTGGCTGGTTCCACTGAGAACTTCCCTGAATGCCCATGATCTAAAAATCAAGACTTTCCTGCAAAACTCAATTTAGCCATCAACATAGAGCGAGAAAACGATAATAAAATTTAGATTTAATAGAGTTACCTACTATTATATTCAAAACTTAAATTATCATTCAAACCCCAGCAACTGAGCAAGATGTTAGGATATTTCGACACGTAGGAAATAGTTAAGTATAACTTGGTCTAGTGTAGAGTTAGGTAAAGTGTGTTTCTTTACTATGTACTTTTGTAACTTACAATCCGACGGTCACGATATGTAGTGATCCGACGGTTCATTCTCTCCTCGGAATCACTGACACTTGATCCGTGGCTTAACACCCGATTGGTCCATGATCTCTATTTAAAGAGCATGGAGGGTCATTTGTAGGGTAACCGTCCATGAGAGAAGCTTATGTAAACTTTTCATTCTTTTATTAATAAATTGCCTAAAGTGGCCGCGTTGGCTCAGGCCGTGGACTGTTTCCCTCTTTGAGGGTTTTAACCACGTCAACAATACTGGTGTATTGATCTGTGATCTGTTTGTGAGCGGTGTCCTTTGGTTTTCTGTCTAAAGAACTTACCCTGTAAATTCCTACATGGTATCAGAGCCAGGTTTTATAATGCAAATTCTCTAATATCAGGCTTGTCGTTGTACATGACCAGGCTTTTGGTTATTTAATATGCCCATTTATTTACGAATGAAACAATACATTGCCTCAAGGTCATAAAGTTATATAGGAGATATGCCAAAAAACTGTATAACGCTTTTGTACCCCTCCATGCTACATATATTATACTACAGAAGTGAATGGCTAGAAATACAAAAAAGCAATATTGCAACTGAACTACATTAAGAAGGAAAGATCTATTTTATCTTTATTTTTATCATATTTAGTAGCATCATATCATGAATGAATAAAAAGAAATAAATTAATATTATATCACCAATATGGCTGCTTAGCGGATGTGCGTGAGATATATATTAAAAGGATCAGCCGCCTCTTTACTCTTGGTCCTCTTTAAGACATCAAGAGCTCCAAAGACTTGCCCAAACCTCAGAGTCTCATCTTCGACAGCCGATGCAACAATGTACCCATTTGGACTCTGAAAATACAAAACAAAATAAAGACTTTCAGCACAAAAAACAAAGGATGTCAACACAAAAACCAGCCATAGATCAATAGAATGAATACCTCTGCCAGCAAGATACCTGTACTCAAATCACTCTTCAGAAAGCTATCATTAATCGCCGAAAAGAAATCTATGCATGAAAATGACACATCTTACAGTATTTCCATGAAGAGTAACACCAACATAAATTAACCCCAAAGTCTTCTTTATTGCTCATAAAAAGATTACAAGAGAGCTTTTCACTTAGTACACGATTCATAGATCGGATGAACTCATTGACAAATGACTTGCTATTTAAAGATAAATCCTCCAATGGCTAGTTCGAGTGATCCTCGTCAAAGCAATCTGGACCTTTGATGAGGATCAAAATTTCTTTTAATCTCATCCGTCGAAATTTCAAAGTCTTGAGGAAATTCGTTTTTTTTTTTTGGTCAAGTAAGAGTGGAACCTTCTATTAACCGTAAAAGTGTAATACACATGATACACGTCTTTGCCAGTGCAAAGACAAGCCCGTTGCTGGTTTGCCATCACAAGGCAAGCCCATTACTGGTTTACCATTAACAAGATTAACATGACCCAAGATCAAACAATATCTCACAAGGTTACAATATCTCACGGGGTTACATCAACTCCTCACCAAAAGACTAAGGAACCCTAACAGTCGAGATACAAGTTTCTTTCTTTTCACCGGTTTCTCATGCAAACTGCGAAGACCATTGGACTTCAAAAAATACCAAAATCACGCAAATCATTCTTCTCCGGTCCGCTCCTCAAGCCCGAACCTGAGCACGCTATCCCCATCGTCGAAACGAACTTCCCATCCGACAGTTCACAAATCCTGTGTTCAAAAGAGCTGCGCGGAGAATTGGCACCGTCGATCAAAGACTATTTAATCGAACGGTCCACCATGATTTCGGCCCAAACATTAGCACAATGAATAACTCAAATTCGGACCTGAAAAAGATTAGAGCATCTCAATCTATGGGATTTCGGGTCTGTCCAAGTAGTTAAAGGTCGGGCTCTTTCTGACTTGAAATCCGTTGGATGATTGAGGCCAAAGACCCTGTGGATTGCGTCCATTCAACTGGCGAACCAGTTAATCATTGTCCAACGAAACCTCCGGACTTCAGATATAACCAAATTGCACCAGAGTATTCGCTGGTCCACTTCCCCAAGCCTATCCTGAACTTGCAATCCCCACCATCGAAAACACACTTCCCATCCAATGGTCAACAAAACCTCCGACCCAAAGAGTTGCTCGGAGAACCAACACCGTCGATCAAAGCCTGTTTAATCCAACGGTCAACCATGATTTCGGCCCGAACACTAGCACGGTGGATAGCAAAATTCTGGACCCGAAAAAGATTAGAGCTCCTCAATCAATAGGATTTCTGGTCCGTCGAAATGGTTAACGGTCGATCTCTTTCCGGCCCGAAATCCGGTGGATGACTGAGGCCAAAAGACCCTGCGGACTGCGACCATTCAACTGATGAACGGGTTAAGCAGAGATTTACTCTCGCATTTGTCCTGAGCACCGTCAGTCCATTCTGTCGATCCATCATTCCAGATCATTACCTTTGTTCCTGATCCACTCGTGTTTACATTGAAATTTGTTATTCATTTTTGAAAACCTCCTAAAGCAGCTCATCCAGATTCCAGAACAACCCACGACCTCTGTTCCATCAGGAACTTATAATCGCTTCCCTTCTTCGATCTTCTTTTCCTTGAGTTTTAAGGATTGGGAGAGACCGCAGCTCAAGGACCTCCTTTCTTCTCACCTTTTGCTAGTCTTCCTCCTTCTCTCTGTTGATGGTCTGGAAGTGTTCCATATCTTTGGCAGCCTGACAGAGACAATCATCACACAGATTACCTAGGGGTATCGACTCCCAAACGTGCCGAGTACCACTTCCCTTACTAATCTCTTCTTCATTCGCCAGACGATTAGCCAACATATTTGCTTTCTTTTCACATGGACAATGTTGACGGTTCTTAAGGTTTGCAGGAGGGTGTGAATATGGTGAAAGACCTGCAATAGCCTCCATTGTTTCAACACTTTTTCCGGTGTCGTTCAATTGCACATTTTCTTGGCCGCTTTAATAATCAATTCTGAATCTGCTTCAATGATGACGTTGTGTGAATTTAAATCCACCAAGATTTCCAGGCATTGCTCTAAGGCCATGAGTTCCGCCATGTTATTAGTGGCCTTCCCCAAATGACTATAAAAGATCTCCTTTGTGTCCCTGCTCATCTCTTGTGACACCCCCAAAACCAGCTAACCCTGGGTTGCCCTTGGACGCTTTGTCTATATTGACTTTTAAGAAGCCATGTGGAGGGAGCTTCCAAATATCCATACCTGCATTTGTTTGGCTCACACCCTTGTTTATGCCCTGTGGGACTATTGAATGGAGACCCAACCGTAGTAGTATACAGGCTTCTTGGGGCAGAGGAGGATTCTCCGGAAGTTTCCACAAGAGATCTCTGATTGTGTCTTTGAGCTGTCGTAGAATTTGTGCAATTATGTGCTGGGGCGTGCTTGTCTTGCTCTTGAAAATCTTGCCATTGCGTTCTTTCCAAACATCCCAAATGACAAAGCTTGGAACCAGAATCCAAGCTTTATTGACTATTTCATTGCTTGAGAAGTTTTTCCTCCAATTCTTCAGAGTGTTGGTGATGCTGAGTCTATCCCGATCAGTATGCCTGAAGATTGAGGCCACCCAATCCCACACGGTGAAGGTGAAAGGGCAGAGGTTGAGTAGGTGATTCATCGTCTCCTCTTGTAAGCCACATAGAGGGCATTTGGATGGGCCGACAAAACCCCTTTTCAGCAGATTCTCCCAAGTTAGTATTTTCTTTTGTTGAACAAGCCAAACGAACAACTTTATTTTCATCCAGTGAGGGTTCTGCCAAAGGTTCTTCCACACCTGATCAGGGTTTTGGTTGTTAAACCCAGTGACTATTCTTTTAGCTTCTTTGAGGTTAAAGTTTCCTTCGGTTTTCCTTCCTCATCTCAGTTGGTCAGACAAGTAGGACACCAAAATCTTCCTTTGCTCCAAATCCCGAGCAAGAGAATCTGCCTGGGCCTTCAAAGGACTGTCTTCACTGTGACCTAAATCCTTCCAAATTCTCCATTTACCATTGTTCCCTACCTGATCCCAGAAGTCACTTACCATAAGTAAACCTTTGTTGTCAGTATCATTTTTGAGAGCGGCTAATTCGTCCTTGAACAAATTGGGTTCTTGTTGCCAGTTATCCTCCCAAAATCGTGCCAAGTTTCGAGCTTGGATCTCCCAGAAACTATGCTGCTAGACAATACTTCTATTCTCCCAAGCAATATTCCAAATGTGGGAGCCCTTAATGCACCCTGACATTCGGATGCGATCCCTCTCTTGCCAATTTTTTGCATATTTTTGTTTCCCGAGCTTGGCCCAAGGGGTTGCCGATTCCTTGAGCCACCTCCACCAAAGTTTCGCTCCCGAAACTCTGTTGAGGGTTTTAGGGTCATGAAGCCCCAAACCACCATGGGACTTGGGTTTGCAGACTTGTCCCAAGCTACTAAAGCCCATTTCTTTTTCTCTTCCCCTCTGCCCCATAGAAAATCCCTTTGGATGCTTTTGATCTGTTGCAGAACTCTTTTAGGAGCCGGAAGAGCTGAGAACATGAAAAAGGGAATATCCTGCAAGATAGCTTGTGTGAGCACAAGGCATCCCGCCAAATTTAAAGCCCTACATGTCCATTTCCTGATCTTGTCCTGAAGCTTATTCATTATTGACCCCCACACTCCCTTGCTTAGGGGTTTGTTTGTAAGAGGCATTCCTAGGTACTTGGACGGTAACTGGTCCCTTTGAAACCCAAGAATTTTGGTAATGTTCCTCTAAATAGCAATGTCAGTATTAAAGAAGAAAACTTTTGATTTGTTGAGGCTTACCTCTATGCTAGCCGCCATTGCAAAGTCGTTTAGGATTTGTTTGATCGCTCTGGATTCCCTGACTGTGGGTATACCTTGCAGCATTGTGTCATCCACAAATTGCTGGTGAGTATTTGCCGCTCCATCTAGGGTAAGTTTGAGACCTTGGATTCTTCCTTCAGCATTTGCTGTTTTGATTGCTCTGCCTAGCCCTTCCATCATAAGAACAAAGAGGAAGGGAGAGAGTGGGTCCCCTTGTTTGAGACCTCTAGAGGGCATGATGGTTCTTGAAGGAGCGCCATTAAGCAAGATGGAAAAACTGACTGTGGATACTATTGCCATTACCCATCTTATCCAGTTGTGGTCGAAGCCATAAGCTCTTAGTACTGCCCTTATATAAGACCAACTTAGCTTATCGTAAGCTTTCGCTAGGTCTAGCTGAATGATCATACTAGCTTGTTTATTGCTTTTGAGAGAGTGTACCACCTCATGAGCTTGGATGATGTTATTGAGAATATGTCTTCCCTCCACATAGCCTATTTGCTCCTCTGAGACGAGAGTTGGAGGAAGGGGCTTGAGTTTGTTGGCGATAAATTTGGAAATAATTTTATACACCACATTACATAAAGCTATGGGTCTGAAACCATCCAGAGTCTTGGCTTTTTCTTGTTTTGGGATCAGAGCTATGAAGGAGGCATTAAGAGCCTTCAGAACTGATTTGGATCTTCTTGAGTGTTCCACAACCTCAAGGATATCCTGCTTGACTATTCTTTAGCAAGCTTTGAAGAAATCCACATTGAACCCATTTGGGCCTGGAGCTTTGCCATTTTGCATTTCATTGATCACATCACTGACCTCCTCTTCCGATACTGGCATGTTGAGATTGTGGTTGTCTTCTCTGGTAACCAGCTGAGGGGTGTACTTTGTGAAATTACTGATGAACCTAGATATATCAACCAGAGGCTCCTCTGCTATGTTGAGGAAGTGTTGAACAAGGACAAATTCCATTTCCTTATGAGAGACGAGCTCTATTCCTTGAGAATCCTTGAGTTTTGTGATTCTGTTGTGTGCCCTGTGATCTATGGTAGATTTATGAAAGAACTTCGTGTTTCTTTCTCCCTCTCTAATCCACTGCACCCTCGATTTTTGTCTCTAGAAAATCTCCTCTTGCATGCATCTACCTTCCCATTCTTTCTGCAGAGAATCAACTAGGTTTTTCCGCTCCTCAGTGAAGCTATCTGTGATGATAATTTGATTGATCTCCTGGAGTTTTTGCTCAACTTCTTTTTCGGATTTGAAACTAAGTTGCACGAAACGAGGAAACGGGTACGAGTTTCCGAAACGGGAAGCGATACGAAACGCGACCTCCCCAAATTTTGGAA